>VYXB01000123.1:452789-580298 GCA_013397135.1 Pachyramphus minor | reverse complement strand
TAAGATGATTAGGACACTGGAGTATCTCTCCTATGAGGAAAGGCTGAGAGAGCTGGAACTGTTCAGCCTGGAGAAAAGCAAGCTCAGGGGCATCTTTGTGTGTATAAAAACACCTGACAACGTGGGAATTGGGCTACCTGCTGGTAGGGCAAGAGGCAATAGGCACCAGTTAAAATGCACAAAATTCCATTGGAACACAAAACATTTTTGTATGGTGAGGGTGGTAAAACACTAGTACAGGCCACTCAGAGGGATTGTGGAGTCACCATCAGTGGAGATATTCAAAGCCCAACTGGACATGGTCCAGGACAAACTGCTCTAGCTGACCCTGCTTAAACATGAGATTTGGACTGGATGATGTTGAGAGGCCTCTGCAGACCTTGGCTGATCTGTGATGCTGAGAGTAGGCACTGCTCTTATACACAAATTTCCAGTTTGACTGCAGAAGATGTCTGCTGCAAAAACATTCAGAATAGACTTCATGATCCCTTGATTTTAGAAGTTGAAAAGTCAAGCACTTATAAATTATCATACTGCTAGAATTAAATTGCTTGTAGACCCTTACTATGGATGCCATGCAATGTGGATCATAGTGCAATCCGTAATTATACAAGGAATGACTTATTACATTTTTGAAGTGGCCTAACAATCCTCCAGACTCCCTGGAGAGAGACAGGCATAAAGCAGAGCTGGAACAGTGTGTGTAACAGGCAGAAGCTGTGTGGAGTTAAGCAGGCTTAAAGCAAAAGGAAATTTCAGAGAATAAAGACTTATTTGACAGTGCAATTTTATTTTCAGAGCTTTCTAACTTGATTCAGTTACCTAAATAGCTCTTGCTTATCAATATGGACGTTTCTGACAGTAAAGGCAAAACTTAAATGTGGACCAAAATCCTCTATCATAATATACTCCCTCCCTTTATCACCCATTTATTGCCAAGTAGGCAGAAATGCTGGTATATCAGCTCTAAATGCAAGCTTAATGTCAATTCAGCTCCCAGTTCATGTGAGTATGAATCCTGCTTTATGAACTGTGGAAACTTAGCAACCCAAGGATTTGGTTCAGGAAGTGTGACAAAGTTTCTGCATTTCTTAGAATGATTTTGGCAACAAACAAGCTGTGACAGTTAGAACGGACATAAAATATGTTCTGTGAATGTAGAAACACCATGCATTCTGGGGAAAAAAACATACCCTGATTTTTGGAAAACAGGTGCCACCAGTGAGAGAAATTTGAGGTGAAAAATTCTTTGTGATAGAAGAGGATGTGCTAGAAGAAAATGGTAAATTCTGTTTCCTGCTAGGACCACCACCTCATCTAGTACCTGTCCTGTTTGGCCAAGCCAGTCTGTTGTGCTACAAGTCAGGTAGTACCCCATAAAGGGAGGAAAGTCTGAGAAATATGACCATAAAATCTTTATGAAGGAGATAAAATCATAAGTGAGGAATGAGGAGAATCTGGTAGAAGTTTTTAGGACCTCAAAATATTTGCAACTTGCACGGCATAATTCAAAGCGCTGTACAGAGCTGAGATTTCCAGATCAAAGTAAGAGAGCACAATGACTCAGAGGTTGTTGCAGGCAGGCTTGCTGAAATGGTAAAGCTGTACCCTTTGGGCATAATAAGTCTGCTCACCTTTCCAAGGGCTGTCAGAAGATAGAAATCAATGGACTCCCTGTATCTCAGGATTCGGAGGATGCCATCCAAGTACACCTGATCCTTATTGAAACAGCCTGAAAGGAATGGAGACACATTGCACTTTATCAAGGTTTGCCCAAGGCATGTTCTCAGAAGCCATTGTGAGCAGAACAATTTTATTTTTAAAAACTGGACATTTATATCCCTGACTTGGAAAACCTTTCCAAAAACTAAGTAGAAGGCAAAACCCGCTAGATAGAGAAAGAAATCAAGCAACAGATGATAGTGTCTGTGAATAACCATCACCACTGTAATAAATATGAAAGGAGGTGAAGTTGTGAGTATGGACTTTTTCATGGGTTTGTATTTACATTCCACTTCCAACAGAAAAAAAATCCTTTACTGATTCAGCTTGAAAGTCTCACATTTTCAGCCTTGTTTTCCATAGTGGAATTCCTGACACCTCATTTCAGAAAGTGTGGAGTCCCATTTCTCCGTTTTGCGAGAGTTTTGCTGTGTGACATGATGAAGGAGCTCTGTGCATGTTCTGAAAACCTCCCTTAAGCACAAAAAAAAAGAGAAGACAAATAGGGAACCCACCTGGTTGTGATGTGTCAGTCCACCCTCTCTTGGCCCGGACGCAGTAATCCCACCTAGTATTGGGGTCTTTGACAAATTTCCCCACGTCCTGGAAAAGCCGACTGAAGGACATTTGGCTAGCCTGATACACGGTGTAGTAGAGCAGGGCAGCTCTCCAAAGGAAAGGGTCTTTGCGGAACAGGACACTATGAATGCTCGCCAGCCCCTCTTCTGTAGGGTTGATTGGTTTTAACCCATGTTTTCTACGCCCGTTCCGATTGCACCAAGGCTGGCTGTTGTTGTTAAAACCACGAAAATAATGAGTTCCTGAAAAGAAAAAGGATTATGGCACTTAGAACGGTAGCATCTAATGATTAACAAAAAATTGTCAAATATATAAGGAGATGCCCATTTCAGAGCTCTGAGCTGGTAGGATTGGGATCTGGGGAAAGTGACAACTTTAGTCTTGTCTGCAACAGAGAATTTTGTCCGAGATAGATACACCATGCAAATATTCACCAGCTGACTGAAAGTGAGACTTATGAAAATGCCTAAGGAATACAACTATCAGGAAGACTTGACTTTCCAAATCCATGGAAAAGAATGTTCAAAAATGTCTTGCATGCTGAATGTCTCTGGCATAGCCTAGGCCTTGTAGTGACAAGGAGGAAGGTGAATCAAAGTAAGGGGGCAGAAATGCTGCCTCCTGAAGGTGATTAAACAGCCCTACTGCAGCCTTGGAAGGTGCTATGTCCCCTTACAATGTGAGCAATGGCGGTTCAAGGCAATTGCAAGGCTTATTCTACAGTTGATATTGAGGCACTGGCCAAGTTTATGCATTTTAGATGTACTTAATTAAAACAGATGCACTGAAAATTCTGTAGAATTTTTCCACAGGGCTGGGCCTGCCTTGTGCAATGCAAAACCAAGGCAGTCTTACAGCAGTTTAGGGGTGGCTGGGTAAATTCTTCCTGCCTAAAGCATTGCCTCCATTTGCAAGCCATGCAGCGTAACAAACACAGATTTGTAAAGTGAAATGGCTGAAGCTGAGGTTGAACGGTCAAACTATTTTTGTTTCCCTTTTTTTTTTTAACTCCGGAGCATCTCTAAATTGCTCTCATGAGCAAAATGTCCCTGGAGCATAGCCTCTGGACTAGCATTATCTGAAAGGATTACACTTTGCCTGCTCCAAGATTCTTTTGGCATGTGAAGCTCAGTGCAGTAAGTGAGAGTAGCTGGTAGACTTACTTTAAAAGCTCACTCTGGATCTGACCTAAAGTGCTAACGTACATAAACTCTAGGAATTCTTTTACTGCACGCTGCAGTGATAAAAAGGTTTCTCCTTCCCTTCAGCACACCTAAGGCACAGGTTCTTTACACAAGGACATTCCCTCCTTCTGTATATATACAGTGCCTGGCCCATCATTGTGAAATAATTAGGAATGCATGCAAGTACTCCCCTTTGCCTGAAGAACTGATGTCATGCTCATACCAATTTCGTGTCTCAGCATCCCTTCCAGCCAGTGCTCTCGTGCAGTGGAGATATTGATAGTGAGAGTGGGGCGGCCATTCACCACTGTCATTGAGGCTCGGGACAGCAGGTCCTCCGTGAGATGGACCACAATCTGAAGAGGAGAGAGTTCAGGTAGCAAAGAGCTCTCTTCTCACTCCTGTTCCTGCTTTTTCCTTTGGCCCTTCCATTATTTCATTTCTCTTTGGTCCCTTGCCCTTCACAATTCTTCCTTGCTAGCAGCAGTCACCTGTGAGAGAGCCTTCTGACTCCACTGAGTTTATCCTACTCACCTGTGCTGCTGACAAAACCTAAGGCTTTAGTAGGATTCGGCAAGAGGGTTAAGATAGACAGACAAAATTTAATGCAAAATTTAATACAGTAACAGTGACTAGATTCAAGGGTCAGGGAGCAACTATATGCAGAGTAAACTGGACAAAATTCCATTTTGTGAACCATGTCTAATTACCTTTATATTACTGAGAAGAGAAAAATACTAGGTAAATACACATAAATTGATAGGTAAATACACATAAATTGATTTGGTATCTATATATCTAAGTGTCTGAAACCTTTTCAGTTGCAATTCTAAAGCCAATTGAATGGGAGGAGGAAGCACTGTGTACTTTGCTTCCTGTTACATGATACAGACTTGAAATATTTTGAAATGCTGGTATTGTTTCATTTTGGTTTACACAGGAATATAGTTCTTGCTTTCCTGTGTTCTCTTGGAAAACTGGTCATCAAAACAAAAACTGCCAGAAAAGGAAATTAATGCATATTTATATATTTTGTTATTTGACTTCAAAAAGCCTTTTTAAACAGGTGACTCAGAGGGAGAAAGGAAACTCTTCTGTTGAAGACTAAGCACCTTTCCCACTTCATGTAAAGTCTAAAGAAACAGTACAGCTCAGAAGAGTACAAGGGAGAGTACTTAAAAGAAAGATGGCATTTTTAGTATCAAAAAAAAAAAGGACCGAGGGATCAAAGGCATTAACATGACACTTCCCTGTATTCAAAATTCATCATTCAGCTTCAAGTTCAACAGCAGTCAGTTCTATAAAACTTATTTTTAAGAGGCAGAAAAAATAGCTAAATCCCAAAGCATTTAGATTTAAAGCACAGGTACCACTTAGCTTTATTAACATCTCTTTGGTTGGAGAGAATATTTTCATAATATTTTAGACCATATTAAACATCCTGTATTAACCTTATTTTTGCGGAAAAAGTAAAGCATTTCATGGGACTTGGGTTGCTGGATGAGCATGTAGGATGCTGCTTCCGTGAGGTCAAACCAAGCCAAAAATGAAAGCAAAGGGAGAAAAAAGCATAGCAAAGACCAAACATATAATTTTTTTTATGCTTCCTCTGAACTGTAGTTTATTAACCTCACTCTTGGAAACACAGGTAAAGTCTGGTTATCAGTGTCAAATCATAGTCTCACAAAAATGTGTGATCAGTTTAACAGTTTCTCCTAATTATATTATATTTACCAATTAAGTCTAGTTGCTGGGAAACTAATTTTTGGCTCTTGATCTCCCATTCCAAACTCCTCTTGCTCACTGCCAGTGACCTCACCCAAGTTTTGGACTGTGTCAGCTGGTAATTTCATTTGGAATACTTCTCTTTTTAAACATTCAATTTCATCTGACTTTTCCAAGCAATTCCATGTAACTCCATCAAACTGGTCTTTTTAAATCCTGAATATAGGAAATAAGCTTTTTTTTGCAAAAGGCTCTAAAAAATTAGATGGCTAAGCCAGGAAAAAACAGCACTCAAACCAACTCAACAAGCCAATCTCTTTCAGACATTTTTATTCACTTACATCACTTTCATTTGTGTTACTTCTTATAAATCAGTCTCTTGGGCTGGTGCTTATTTTTCTTGGCCTTTTCTTAACTCTTTCCTTTGGTGTAAATAATTTGATACAAGAGAACGGATGGCAGAACTGATGAATAAATGGAAATGTGCTAGTCTCCAAGTAGCTGAAAAAAGGAGGGAAGGAAGGGTGTCGTTCTTGGGTACTCCCAAAAGAGGTGAATTTAAGAGCAAGCATATATGAATCAGGAAACAGGCTCAGAGAGGTGGCTGAAGCATTCACGAGGAATTTGCATCGTTTCGATTGTTCAAACGTTAGAGTGGGTACAGCCATGAGAAAGATATGATGTCAGGAATATTCTTGTCATTATGGAGGAAAAGCCTCCCAGATGGTCTCTGGGGTCTATCCATGTCCAGTGTCTAAGGTCTACATAAGTGGTTCTTTCCTGACCCAGTGTTTGACTTACCTCACCAAGACAGCCTTCTTTCACCATGTATTTCCTGACACGGTTCCAGATGCGACTTTTGGTCAGCAAGCTGCCTCCAGTGGCCTGTTCAAATTTTTCATAGCTTCCATATTTCTGCAATGTTCGCTCCATAATGTTAATGGACTATAAAATACAAAAGCATTGCAAATATCAGTGCAGTTTAAGATCCCCATGTCAGATTGGCATATGCATTCTTTCTCTCCCTCTCAATCTCTTTTTTTTTTAATTTTAAAATCTTTTTTCTTTTCTTAACTCATTGACAGTCTCTATCAGGCTGTACTCATTTAATACAGGCTGACACACTCTGCAACGAATTTATACCAGCTTCAGATGCACATTAATGCCAAAATACTAAAAAAAGATTCTGATCAAACCATCTTAGACCCACATACATCAGCATGACACAGATGATTATCAGTCTAGTGAAATAATACTAATTTTCTCTTTAATTTTGGGAATGTTGTACAACTGCCTTATAAAACAGATATAACAGGTCTCCAGGACATTTGCAGTTTGTCATCATGTTTCTTTTTATGGTTTTCCAAAGAGTTTTACAAAGATCAACTATTACTGTCATCTTGTTTCATTTCTTGGTATTTTCTAATTTAGAAACACTGATCCATGATTAAGCAGATGTGTAACTATAATTTTAATGATAATACTTCAACCAAAAATGTCTCCTTACAATGAAATCCTCTGTACCATGGGTGTCTGTTTCAGAAAGGAGGAGAGAGAGCAGGAATTTGATCTCCCAAACTTTCATTTAAAATTTTCATTTAAACCATGATAGCCCCCCAAAATGAAGGACATTAATGTCTAATGTTTTATTAGACAAACAGAGTGGTATCAACAATTCTCTTACGTATTGCTGCTAGAAGCAGACCCTTGTAGGTGGAAAGCTCAGCATGAGGCACATAAAACTATCTGAACTCTGCATGTTGAAGGTGTTACTAGTGGGGTGTGAAATGCTCATCCCCAGTAATCTACTTTCCAGTATGTCATTTCACACCCTTAAAGGAAAATGTGGTATGGAATAACCTCTTTGCCAGCAACAGTCCAGCTACACAGAATAGGGTTTTTTTAACAGATTTGATAACAGAAGCTCTTGATATTACCTTAAAAAATTAACGCTCTTTCTAAGAAAATACCACTAACAATGAAGGTGGAAATCTTGCAGACTAAAACTGTTTCTACATTATACGCTTATATCTATGCATGAAGCTGGTAAAATGCTTGTTTCCAGCTGTGTAATTCTGACATTGTCAGATTGACAATTGTCCACAAAAATTGGATTAATCTTTTATCTCTCACAGCTACTAACAATCCTAGTCTATTTTTTTTCAAACTGAAACTAAGCAACTCTGAGTAACTGCTATTGAAACCCATAAATGACAGCTAGACAGACACACTCTTAAAGCCCAGTAGCTCTTTGATAAGAGAAATATCACTTACCTGAATGCCAAAGAAATATTGCACCTAATATTCAGTATTTCTTCGTCCATCCCTAATACATGTTATTAAATTTGAAGGACCTTCTGGTCAGATCTCCGTTTCTTTTTCAAGACTAAAGAAAGTGCATAATTTCCTACCTTAGCACAGATTAAGCTAACCCTCTCTGTTTTGGTTTTTTTTTTTTTTTTAATTAGGCTGTATTTTTGGGGTATTAAGCATTCTGGAAGCAAAGAATCTACCTACTGTGTCTCACTGCTGTGATCTCTGTTTCTACTGCACCTGAGTCTCCACAATAAGGCTTTATTTATACAGGAGCTGAGGGCATATGCTGGAGAGCAGTAATAGCAAATCAAAAAGTGAGGGATAAACAGAAACCTCTTACTGGTTATTCAAAGCCTATACCACCAGTTCTTCAGGGACAGCACAGCAGCACTGCAATATGTTACTCACAGAACTTGGCCAAAAAGTCAGCGTGCGTGGCCTCACGAGAATGACTCTGGTGGAAACAGGCTCACCATAAAGCCACCCAGTGTTGTCACATGAACCACGTTTCCTTTCACTGCCTCCTGCATGGCTGAAACTCCCTCGCCACCATGCTAACTCCAGAAGTAGGTCAGGCTTGACAGGGACTTGCACTGGACCCACTGGGGCCCTGGTGACACTTGGCTGGTTCCCAGGATCAGGTCCATCTGGGCAGCTGTGCCCCTGCACCTGACGCATGAGTAAGAAGCGGATGTTACGAAGAAAGACACCGACAAGGAAGACATTATCTTCTTTTTCCAGTTTTCCTTAGAAGATCGGGTGTCAGGATAACTTAAAAGAGATACTGTAAAAATAGGAATGCCGTGCCACCACCTGAGCCAACGCAAATGGTTTGGCTTTGCCTCTCCCCATTACAATACCACAATGAGCACATACAGTAGCTGTGCTGCGTGGTGTCCCCCGAACCTGACTTTCTGAAATAGGTCTTTCTATCTTCAAATGTGTGGTTGTACAGAACAGCAATTCCTCTCAAAATTTTAAATAATGTGGCTTAAAACACAGTAGATCTTGCAGGTGGAAAGGTTTGGCTTTCGATTCTCTAAAAGTTATTTACTGCAGGAACTGAGGGATGGATGTTATTTTCAAAAGCCACCAGGATTTGTTCCTTACTTTTTTTAAAGATTTTTAAGGCGTCTTTCAGAAAGTACCTAGCACTCAGGCTACATCTCTCTACCAGCAAATCAAACAAGACCAGGATATTGGCCTGAGTGCTGGAAAGGGTCCATCCATGAGCTGAATTGTTGGTAGGTCCCAAGGAACAGTGCTATCTTAGGTGAACCAGTGTTCCTATCAGGCAACACTTAGCCATATCCAAAGGATCATGTGGTTGTTGGGGTCTCCAAAAGAAGTGGGAACAAGGCCACTACATTTTTATGCCTATCCTTCCTCTCAGCAAACCAAACATCACATCCAGTTCAGTTTCATATCTAACAATTATAAAAAGCTTTTCTGACATTGTGATAACAAAGCCTTTGGATGGAGAAGAACAGGCAAGTGAGATTCATAGGCTGAAGAAAGCCAATAAAGATAGCAAATTATAAAAAGTAAGCTCAAAGAATTGCAAAGATACTTTACGGACTTTTTGAAAAGAGTAGGACAAATCTAGAGTGCTGATCACAGTTGAGTAGGGGTGGATGAGAACAGGTTTGATGAAGCAGAGGACTGCCAAAATCATTTGAGAGCAAGGGGGAAGTTTCCCTTAATGTGAAAGTTCATAACAACAAGGGTGTTTGAGAAGGGCTTGTCAACTTTATTAGCAAACTTGTTCTGATGCTTTGATTTATAGGTACATTAGTACTCTGAGATGGAGCATTACATAGGTGGTGTTATCCCAGAGGACTCTTCTACATTTCTCAGAGTGTAGGTATTTTCTAAAACCACCTCATCATAACAAACAGTGAGAAAATGAGCACCAAACACACATTAAACTTCCTTCTTGGCTGTCTATAAAAGCAAACTCCCTGGAGCTGAGATCTCCTTGATAAGGCAGGTAGCACAAGTTTGGGAGCCAGGAGGTCCAAGTTGTAGAAAGATCCTCCTAAAGAAACACAGAGACTCTCTGGCCTCTTCCACCTCAACCTGACGCAGTTTGCAGCTCCAGGGGCAAGGGTGGGATTCTGAAGGGTGCTTCCCTCTACCTTATGTACCACGCTTATGTACCATATCCTGGCATTCCAGCCATGTCCAAATAGATGTTGCAAGTTTGAACTCATTCATGCTGAAAAAGTCATTAGCTTAAGCTTCCTTATTGCTGGACACATCATAAGAAATTACTAAGAGGGATGCTCACCCCTAACACCTTCTCTCTTGACTCTGTTTCAAGTGAAACAGAAGAAGTCTCCATAATTCTTTCCAAGTCGGCAGGTGTGGCTCTGGAAGCACTGAAACAACAGGGAGAGCCATCACAAACACACATTGCCATCAGCACACAAATCTCTGGAGAGTGGCAGATTGCCCCAGCACTGAGATAGTCCCCATTCCCCGTGCTGTTGCTGGTTTTGACACTTCTTGCCACAATCACCTTAGCTGGAGATGGTTCAGGGAAAAGTTTTGGGAAATTTTTGGTTTCCAGGCACTGAATACAACACCAAGCCCTCTATTTGGCGTTCTGCACCTGTCTCCAAGGTGAGATGACTCAGTCAGGTGTTGCAAGAACCTGCTGGGAAATCCAGACCAGCATGTCAGGTCCTGTCTATTCCAGCATACAACTGTAAGCTAATTTTCCAGCCTCTAGGTCTGGAATGCTGGTATTGCCACAGTTCCTATGGCAAAATTGTAAAGTCTTCAGGAACAGGCAAAAAATGGAAGAAAGGAAGAACTCTGTGGCTGTACCATGTTACTGGTTACGAACAGTAATTCCTATTCTTTTTATTCTTAGCTAAAAGGTCTGCTTCAACGTCTCTTATCACTACCAAAGAGTGCCAAAAAAAGCAGCAGTCTCAGGGCAAGCCCCCTCGCACAGCAAACTCTACTGACACAGAAGCACTAACAGAAGCGAGACAAGGCTGTTTAATTGCCCGGTTAAGGTTACGGTGGTGTTGGCTTTTTAAAACAAATTATTTACGGCCAAGTAGGTCTCCGAATCCCAAGTCACCCACACACAGCTTAGTTACTTGAGAGGTACTGTAGACGTACTGATAAGACATGCTCATGAGTCACTTGAGGGGACCAAGTCAGAAAAGGGGCTCAGCCCCCCTACATTCAAGTCAGCTCGTCCTACATTCAGATGCAGCTCTGCTACAAAAGGGTCCCCAAGTCACCCACGATCTACAAGACAGACAAGGCTTGCAGACACCATTGCTTTCCTCTCTGCATAGCTTATTTGCTAGGAGAAATGATTATGTGCATGATTATGTAGACACTAAGAGGTTATCATGCATATAGGTGCATGATTATGTAAACACTAAGAGGTACCAAATTGAACTTGTTCGTTTTAATCAACAGCCATGAAATAGTGGCTGTTTGGGTCAAGAGAAATGCAGGGAGGGCGGTAAGTGCAGGTTTTTGATGCTAGTCCCCTCAGGATGAGGTATTTTGAGTTTTATTCAGTGTTTACAGTGGCTTTTCTTTAGCATGTTTGTTCTTAGTGGGATAAAGAGCATGTTTAAGTAATTAGAACTGTTGGAAATGCTTTTAATGGAAAAGTTTTAAAATACTTTGTAAGAAATTAAAAATTAATACTTGCTTGGTTTTTGTATGAGACTGTGTTCTGCAATAAACCTATGCTCCTATTGTAGTATCACCAGAAGTGATCTATGGTCTCTTCCAGAGGAAACGAGAAGTTTGTCTTGGACTCTGGGAACTTACACTACTTGGATGGCCTGATATAATTTGTGTTATATATTAGCACACCTTATCTATAAATCTTAGTTAAGGTGGGAATTTGTTACTAGCAAAGAATGAAGTGCTTCACAATTAAGTGCTCTTTACAGACCGTGTCACGCTTTTCAATCGTCAACATGCCAAAGCTGTGACATCACTTGGACATAGCAAAGGATTACTCAGTGTTGAATGTCATGTTGTCTAGCCTTCCAGCTCCACCTAACCTTTTTTTTCAACATCTGATAAATTTGCTAATTGTAGGCTACCTGTATTATTGCCTTAAAAGGTGTGTCACACAAACACTTGCAATGTGGCATAACTGGTTTGTTTATTAAGTCAAAACTGCTATATTTGTATGAGTACAAGGGAAGAGGATGTACAATTCATTCATGGGGGATTGCTCATTCAACAAAATAGTGGGGGGTTTTTTGTTTGTTTGTATTTCTTAAAAGTATGTATATAGAAATAGATTTCTTGCCTCCTTGTACAATTCAAAGAAACTGGTTACTTGAAGTTGCAACTTGCTGATTTTGTTTCAGCAAATTGCAACTGTTTAAGTCATCTGCTCTGCAACAGTGGGAACAATTACTTCTAAGTAAGTATTGCCAGCTCTAGCATCTGAGCAAAACTAACAAAGAGCTAAAGTTTTAAGAAACTTAAGAAACTTTTATAGCGCTTCCAGCACACAGTTGCTGCAGTGACCTTGAAGCTTGGCAAGAAGAGAATTAATTTCTGTAATATCAGCTATGTCAATCAATGTGAAAAGCTGCAAATCTGCAGGCTATTTTTTTATTCTCAAGTTTGCTTCCCTAAAGGCACATATTGTGTGACTCATGAAGAACCTTATTATGAAGAAAACAACATAAAGTAGTACAAGAGAAGCAAAGAAACAAAACAAAGTATGAGAAGAAAGACATTGAAATTAGTATTTTTCAAATGCATTAATAACTCAAACATGTTTTCTCTATGCCTGTGAAAAGTCAACCAATGAAATTGTTGGGCTGTGCTCAACGTTAAAATCTTTAAGTAAGAGCTCACAAGCTTCTGTGTTCCTCATTCCAGCATTGCTGTGTTAATGGTTTGCAAAACCACAGTGTTCTTTCCCTTTAAAAAACTCAAATAAATGGGGCAGAGCGCGATTTGTCTTCCAGACATATTGCAGTAATGCTATATTAACCAATTTCATAGATATTCACAAAAGCAGAAGCGGCAATAAGAAAACACAATCTGTTTTAATGTCCTAGCAGGATATGCACAGCTGTGGGTAAAAATATTTTTGAAAATATTAAAAATCCTCAAAAATTCTGAAATGTCAGGTTTTGAGCTTGTTTCACAGAAGTATCCTAAAAGCCCCCAATAAAAATGGTGAGTTCTCTCAGTAAAAACCTGATTTTACAGCTTTTTATTCATAAAACAGCAAGCATGTGTAAGTTGCAGGGAGTACCTTTTGTAAAATAAAATGGGAATAATTCTGTTCACAGATAGTACAACAATAAAAAAATGCCAAAACTGGTAACAAACAAACAAACAAACAAACAACCTAATTTATCCTTGTTGCAGGATGTCTATGCACAGTTGTGTTTTTACTTCAGACCCAATTCTTGATACTGTGAGTACTTTTTCACAACTGAACTGAAGTCACCTTTCCTGAACTGAACTTACTATAAGATACCTACGTGTTTCTTCTGACAAGTAAAATCTGTGTGGAAAAAAAAATAGCAATGAGGAAAAGCAAGTGCTCCTACAATACTTGCTGATTAAAATTTTGATTAGTGCTGCTTTTTCTGGATTGTGAATTTGCATGAAATTAAATTTAAATTTGTGAGGAGATGAAAATTTCTAAAGCTAGTTGTAGATAAAAAAGAGAGAGTGACACCTGCTGGGCTTGGAGCTGTGTTAAAGCTGCTGGTTTAGTAATTTTTAAGGGCAAGATATTTTTGTTCAGTATTTTTAGGAGCTGAACTTTGAATAAATGCTTTTTTAGTGACTTAAACTAAATGTTGTGAAGCATTTTATATCCTCGTTGCTAATTTTCAGAAGAGTCATTCTTCACTGAATATTAAATTCTTCACTGCTTTTTATAAAGTTGTTACGAAGACTTTATTTTCCCATGCTTTTTAGGAACAGGTAAAAAGGCAGAGTTACGAATCAGAATAATATTGTGGAATTATTCATTATTAAAATATTCATTATTTAGGTGTAGGGGTTTTTTTTAAAAGAAGGGTAAACAAATGACAAGCTTGATCCGGAAAATGAACATGCACAAAATCACTTTTAAGGCTCTGCTAGACTGTAGTGAAAGGAATAATTTGTATTAAATTCAGTTTGGCAAATTAGTTATTGTTGATTTGTTATAATCTGTCATTAATCTTGCTAATGTTGCTATAAAAGTCAACGGAAAACTTGTTAAAAAGCTCTAGTCAAGGAGCAGTTTTATTTGGTATCAGTATGATTGAGTTGGTTGTTTCGAATTGTGGAAGATGGATTGTAAGAACAGAACAGCTGTTCTTAGAAAGAAAATAAATTTTTAATGAAAACCAAGAAACTGAGTTTTTAAAATATACAGATATTTTCAATGTGAAAATGCAGACCAAGACCATCAATTCAATGATTTAATGGGTATATAACACTTTTGTACATTCTTGGATTGGAAAAAATGAAGTCACTCTGTTCACAAGTCAAGTATCAGTTCTTAGATTCTATGGTATTCATATTTCAATTCATGCATCCTTTTCACTAGGAATTTTGGAAGTTTTCAAGTGAAATATTCATATCACAAAGAAGTGAAGCTCATGGAATGGCAGGATGTCTTCCCAAGTTAAGTATCACTTGAAACATAAGATTCTCTATTTAGAAAAGCTTGTCAGACAAATAAGATCCTTCTAAACCATTTAAAAATAGCAAAAGTGGGAAGAGTACTGCTTCTGCTATTTTATAGACAAGCAGCAGTTTTTGTCACTTAGGTCAAAGTTGAAAGCAAGGCTTTTGTTGTTGTTTGGGACTTTTCTGTGACTCAGGTAGGAAGCCGTGGCAGTTGGGAATGTCTGTAGCTATATTACCAGTGTGGCTGCATATTTTGGAGGGGAAAAAAAGAAAAGCAGGGGCTTGTCTTTTTAAATTTTACCTCTTTCTGGAATAGAATCTGCTGCTTGACTGAGTCTAATGTATATGCATATCCTTTCAAAGTTAATTAAAACAAGGAACATCAACATACGCTTATCCAGTAACAATGACCTCAAATAATTCCTATCCCCTCCCAATCCCTGTGTCACCAAGCGGATTGGCAGGGTTTCCATGCTGCTTTATTCCTCTGCCTATTCAGTCACTGTATTTTTCCTGTGCTAGATTCTGCTTCATTGCCTAAAAAACTGTCTTGCTTTAAATTCTGTTTCATGTAAACCCAATTATAAGGAACTGTGCCTTTATCCTACAAAATCCTGTAAATTCTAGGAAGGTTTTAATATTTTAACAAAAAATATTTTATTTTACTCTTGCATTCTCATCTTTGATGCATTTTTCGAACAGTAGGGGAGGATGATAAAGAGAAATGACATCCTACAAACAAAGCCAAATATCATCTAGGTAGAAATAATCAGGAAGAAATATCTAGGAAGAAATAATCAGTGGAAAAGGAGGGAAAAAAGTAACTATACCTGCTTAAGAAATCTGTCAGATGCATGGCTATGCTTAGCTAACACATTTGGCAGAGCAGGGTTTTCATATTCAAATTGAGGATTGTATGTGAAATCTGAGTTGAAGAATTTAATCTTCTCTTTCTCCACATTGGAGGGCTTGATTGCAGTTAGTAAACAGAGTTTTTGGCCAGACACATCACCTTCTTTTCCCTTGCTTTTTGAGGACTGGGATTGCTTTGGCTTTGTCAGGTTAAAATGCCTCTTATTTCTACTTCTGGGTCGAGGTGGCAGTCCTGTGCTGCTCCCTGCAACTGAAATACTGTTTGTAAACTTCACACTGGTAGCCACTGGGCTAGTGACGATGATGGAGGGCTGTCTGTTTGTGCAGTACCACCCACTGCTGAGCAAGGGTAGCGGAGCTTTGACTTTGCGGTGCTCGTTGCTTCGCAAAGTGGTGGAACACTTCGAGGTTTTCCTGTGTTTCTTGTGGTGAGCAGCTGCCTGCTTTTGAGCGTGGTGCTTTTTCTCCTCCTTGCTCTGCAGAAGGACATTGTAGCTACTGGTTCCTGTCGTGAAAATGTCCTTAAGGATCCCAGAAGGTGGATGCTGGAGGCTGTTTTCATTATTAATGTTCAGCTTATGTACTTCCAGACTCAGGATTGATTTCCTAGAAAGCTCTGTCTTAGGCCAGTGAAGTTTTTCTGCATTTGGGGGTGGGGGGGAGGGAAATGAAAAAAAGAAAAATATGAGGACAAACTTGATTGTTTCACACAGTAATACAAATCTTAAGGACTCAAAACTGCAACATAAATGAAACACAATCTTGACTTCTAGACATACGAGAGAATTGAGTATGCATATCACTTTTGAACGATTAGACTGGGACTTGCAAGCATGAAATACTTGTTTAGCTGGATTTTACAACTCCATGCACAACTACACTGTAGCTTAGAACTAAGTTATTTAACACAAGACCCTGTGCGATTTCATGAATGTTTACTGCTACAATAACAAATGTTTAGTTTTGAGCAAAATCTGATTGGTCTTTATTGTGCAAGGAAGGTTTTCTGTACGGATAAAGAAAAACTTAAAAAATAGGAAACTGTATAGGAGTATGTGAGCAGTATTTACGGTGAAGTCCCACAGGGATCTGTGCTGTGATATAAGCAGTCTGGTGTGATCTCCTCTGCAAAATGTGATTCACAGAATTTACTCTCAGCAATGAGAGGATGAGAACTTCAGAATGGGCCAGCCACTGAGAACAATTTACACCACCATACGAATAGTAATACAAGTTTAAAAGATGTCTGTTTCACGTGTTCAGTCTTAATACAACAGTAAGCTGTATTTACAGAGGAGAGAGAAGAGAGATTAGCTAGTTATGCTCCTGAAAAGCCTTAAGACAACACTGGTAATTTCATCTATTCAAAGCTGTTCTACGGAAGCAGCTGGCTTTACAATGTTTCTTCTCAAGTGTTTTCTTAAACTAACTAAATGCAAGAAGCAAATAATGGCCAGACTTCGTGAACGAAGATCTGTGGAAGGTCTTTGTACGCCTTCCAGCCTGCGCATTGGATTTATTTTAGGTGGGACACAGTGCGCGCAGAACTGAGCCCACCCTTTAATCCTAAGGTTCGTCTGCCGGGGCCAAGCGAGCTTGGACAGTGGCAGTGAGGTCCTCAGGACGTAGGTGGATCGCCTTACAGGGCTAACGTGGTCTAGTGGTTAAGGATACGGCACTGTAACTGCCGAGGCCCGGGCAAGAAGCAAATGAGGTTCTTTTAATGAATGAACCCTCCCTTCTTGCTCTGACCCCTGGCATAGCCTTCCAGGGGAGACAGGTCCCTGGTGCAGAGGAGCTGCATGGAAGAACCAGTGAGGATTAAAACTGCATTTAACATTTGTGCGGGCTTGTTAGAGAGAAGTGACACTACTTCACTGGTTCTAATCGTTCCCTTCTCTTGACAACCAGTTCATCCTAGAACATTAGGTGAGGCAAAAGTAAGGGTACAAATAAACTGTGCCACAGAGAAATGCTTCGTACTTCTGCACATAAAATGAAAGGATTCACAGAAGAGGAGATGTGGCTGGAGCTTGATTAAAGCCCGCAAAAGGGATTTGAGCTTCATCCGACAGTTATACATAGCTGAGCCGTAATTACTTTACATACAGTAATTATACTCTGAATGGAACATTAGCAAGAAATCATTAAATGCCTCCAAGGGGAAAAAATTGATGGTAGTTTAATTTCAGCTTTATTTTCACAGTAAAATTAGGTTTTGCTCCCAACATAAGCACCATGACAACGTATTTCATGCTGCTGGACCACTGTCAGTTCCATGTGAACATGTGTTCCTCAGTTCTCCTGAAGATGCTGTCTGAAAAAGCAAGACAGAGGTCCTGTTCACATGAAAGTACAATGGGCAATCTGTGGCCTGGGTATTTCCTCACTGGAAAGATAGAGATAGAAGCATTAGATTATTCTCTTTCATAAAAGCATGCATATCTTATGCAAACTCAGTTTTGTTTTGTGATAAGTTTGAGAATTCCCTTTCTATGCTTGGCACAGGAATGTGCTCCTTGGCATTCCTGTTCAAATTCTGTCAGATCATTCTCATCACATATGTGACAACCTGTCTACATGGTTTATCTTGCTTTACCATGAGCTGTCATGGGGAGAAACAACAGTTCCCCATCACAAGGAAAATAACATCAAGCTAACTACATAAAATGAGATGCATTTTTTGGACTACGGAATGGGATGACCACTCTCGTAATTCTTGGCGAGTATTTGAGATTAACTTCAGACCGTACCAACTATTCCAGTATGAGAATCCCTACATTTAAGAAGGATAAATGACAACCAAGGTTTCCACAACGTCTGAATCCATATTAAATTTCTGAGCATGTGACTTTGCTTGCATAGACAAAATTGAAGTTGGAAATTACACAGCTACTTCTTAAAATACAGACGAGGGAATAACGTAACACTAATGGCATTAACACTTCACCTTCTCTACTAACCAGTTCATAAAAGCCACAAGGAGCACAAAAGACTTAAATTGCTCGTATACAGGGAATAATTTGAGCTAATAACATGCATGTACCTAAGAAGTGATAAATAGAAAAGAAAGAAACAGAAATTGAATTGAAAGAAACAATTCAAAATGACCTTAAATCATATCACCCTCCCTCCTCTCCCCCAAGCTCTTGTGTCAATCTAATATCAAAAACTCATGACAGCAAGCTTTCAGAGCTAAGTAGTACACTTGGCCAGCAATAAATGCATTTATATGTAGATAATTGCTCAACATCATAAGCCAGAATTCTCCTGAAAGTGTCACAAATAGTGATCGAGTGCTGAACACACACTGGCAGGTTTCACATGCACATGGCTGATATCAAAAATAGTTGTCCCCAATTCTGTAGTTACTTTATATGCACAATCTCATAGCAAAGTGATTTTTCAGCTGCCAAACTAAGTGTGATTGTCCTTAATTTCTCTCCAACTAAAGAAGGATAATGTGGAAACCTAGAATCAACAGGTAATCCAGCAGATTTGAAATACTGTAATAGATAACACAGCAGTTTTCACAGAAGCCATTTAACTGCTTTTCTAAAATTCCGCATAGGTCCTCTGAACATCATTATTTTACCAAATAACTTAGAAAATAATACTTGAGACTATGTCAACATCCTGTCTCAAAGCACCAAACTAAAGTTCTTTCTCCAGTATGTTTGTTTAAGCTATAACAGATATTTTAAACTCACTTACATCTGTAAATCTGACAGCATCAACCAAACTAAGAATATGCTGTCTTCTAGGAAGCGTGACTTACAAAGCTATATCCAAGAGTTTCCAAGGATTAGCAATGCCTGATGATTGAAATGGACGTCTAGCATTCTGAATATAAAACCAATTAATTGCACAGCCTGCCTTCTGAAAACGTGCTTCAGTGTTCCAAAAATTACTGAGATAACCACGCTGCTACAAAATAGCCAGTCAGAGAATGGATTATCAACCTGGATTAATTGCATAGACTGCTTAGCAGTGATTTCCAGCTTTTAAATTCTGGATACTAAAGGACAGATGTCTACAGATTACTTCTAAATGGTATGAAAAAGGCAAATTGAAAATTACCATGCTATGACATAACTCTATCCTGCATATTAAGCTACAGATCATACAGGTTTTGTCTCTTGTATCTCATACACGTTATGTGTGTTCTGAAAACACCTGAATGTCCTGACTTTACATATTTGAGTTTTGCAGTAGAAAACTGTCAAAAGAACATAAGCCCATGGCTCCAGTTACCTTTGAGAACCTCTCTAAAAGCATGACATTTACGCACAAAGATTTTCTTCATTGCTCTCACTTCCAAACACTCAAAAGTCACAAAGCCCCAAGTCCTTCAACAAATAAAAAAACCCCCATGTTCCTCTCTGCAACAAAACAGTAATAAAAACATAGGTCCTAGAGACACAAGTGAAACAGTCTGCCAGATTTAGAGTGCAAGCTGATGTACACATAAGAAAGGAGGGGGAAGAAGAGCTGCCTGACCCCATTTTGGCATAATCGGGGTAACAACAGACAGAAACCCCTTCTGTTAATGGCAGTTTGGTCCATTTTGGGCCAGAGTAGAGTTCTACCCCTCTTCAGAGTCACAGTGTTTGGCTTCTGCTACCCCATAAGGTGGGCTGACGGGGTAGCCAGCCACCCAATGGCAACCCCCCTGTGTTTCCAAAGAATCTCACAAGAGAGCAGGTTGTGCCCTAGCCACAAGTCCATCATTGTCAAGGTATCTGTGGAATTGGCAGTACTGGACTTGTTCCATCCTGCAGACACAAATGTACCATGTGTCACGGAACAATTCAAAATACCACAGGACTGACTTTGCAAACAGTGGAGTTTTACCCCTGCCTGTGTAACTTCCATTCATATACATGTAGCTCTTCCAGTGTCACAGCAGTACTGGAAAGGGGATGGAGTCCAAGACTGCTAACAGAGGATATGTGGGAACCACAAATCTCATTATAATTCTCTAGCAATGAAACACTTTCCATGTGGAAGTTGCATCCCAGTCAGTAGCCTTGAACCTTGCGTTGCACCATTGCAAACGTTGTATAATCTTGTCAGCAGCTTTTTGTTAGGAAAAATATGTTCAAATTTTTTTTTTTATATTTAGGAGCTAGATTATATTATTGATTTCCATCCTTTAGAAATTCATAAATTTAGCTAATGTTGTATTAAGTTAATAATATGTGTGATAAAATCCCACTAAATTTTAGATTTAGAAATTTCTAGACTTTGGAGAGTGTTGTATAAATATCTTCCTCTAGGCTACAGGGCAGCTACTATGTAAGCAGCTTCTTAAATACCTGTTCCATAGGTGGAATGAGGTTAATGACAAGTATTTGTGAGCATAGATCCCTCTCTGTCCAGCTGGCCTTGCTCTAAAATAGTAGAGAGCTCCTGCAGTTTTCAAGCAGCTGTCACTCAGGTTATATATGCACAAGGGACAAATCCTTTCACAAGTGCAAGTATGATTCTTAAGGTGCTTAGCAAAGATGTTCATGGAGCAGTTGCTCCTATCCTAGGAAGGTAATGGCCTGAGCCACTACTTTTGGTTTTCAGTTCACCATTACCATGCTAGAATACGGTTGAATTTCTTTTTGCACAGAATCAGAAATAATTTCCAATAGCTTGACTTGAATTTTCAAATTTATAGAAATGCAAACAATGGACTTGATTTGTCTACAAGTAATAAATACTTAAGTTGGAAACAGACATGAGAAGAAAATACACAGATTCCTTCTTTGACACATTGCATAAAGGTACAATTACATTAGAAATAAATATTTATCTTCAATATTCAGACTCCCTGTAGTTTATGAACTCTATAGTTTATGAACTCTAGACTGTATGGTTGTGAGTGCAGTCGGGTGTAGAAAAAATATTCTGCAAAAACCTGACCAGAACCCTATATTCTATTTTCTCATCACTATAAACACCTTGAAGGTTTACAAACACTCCAGTCTTGAACAGAAGCTGTCAGGCAACTTGAACTAGGCAGACTATAATATAATTCTGTCTATAATGAAAATGGTTTTACAGTAGAATTAGTCAATGTGTTCCTGTAAAAATATTGGCACTGAGTTATCTCCTATTTTCACCGGCATCTTAGTTATTAACTAAAGCCTGTATGATGTTGGGAACTTTGAAGTTTAACCTAAGACTTCCCCCCCTGCTCCCCGCCCCCCAGATATGCATCTATTTACTTTACTTCTGTAAAATAATCTGTCACTCAGCTTATAATTCTGAGCTTCAAAACCAAGGGCAAATTTCAGCTATCATACAACTTGTATGTCTGATTCATTAACTGGCACATTTACAGGACTGATTGGCATGATTTTGAACTCTGCAATTTGGATTTTGTTGTTTGAAATTACAATGATATATAAATGTACCCTTTCAATCTTAAAAAAAAAGTATGAACTGACTTGCCAGCAGTTTCTTGCACGCACATTTCTACACTGAAATACGGCATTATGTAACTGACTTCAAATTTGTGTTCTTCAAATTAAATTACATGAGTGCAGTAATGATCAGTAAAAGTGAATGAAATGAAATCAAGGTAACAAACTCCCATTGATTTAACGGACTCAGGATATAATCACAAGCCACTGATTTATACGCAGACTTGCACAGAATGAAACTCCCATCCAAGCAGATCTCTGGCTTGCTCTACTGCAGCACAGGTGCGGTCAGGAATATTTGATGGAGGGATATGGACCCAAAATATCTATCTTGCAAGAAATCTCTTCCTTTAAGATTGCAGCTGTTGTTGCACATCTCTAGAGCTGCTTGACCAATCCCATGAACTTTATTTCTATTCCCAGTACGAGAAGCAAAACACTAGGCATATCCATGCACAGATGGAACAGTAGATAAATTATGCAGAGCAAGAGTAGCTGTAAGAGATCTTAATTATGATTGTAACAGTACTGAATGACGGTACACTAAGACACTTTCACCTCTTCTAGATAGATTTCCCCACAACAAAGAAACACTGGCTTGAGTCACTGAAGTAATGACACATGAAATTACATCAAATTCAAGCATGGGAAACATTCAAGTGAAAAATTTGTTTTGTGGCAGCAACTGTATTGTAGATTTTCCTGCATTCCACATGTATGCAGCATGGAACATAACAGTTTTGTGTGGCATCAAATACTTTCCCATATTATCATTATACAGTCATAATACAGGGTTTTATATACACGTATCACAGGGATTTGTTAACTTCTCTGAAAACACAGCACAGAGCAGAGCCAAAGAGTGAAAGGCATCGGCTATCATTAGTAATAGTTTTATTGGCATTCTTCCTTGCATCTTGTGTCCCTCGCTCCAGTGGAGCGGGTGTTACATCCACACTCCCCAGCGTCCCGGGGAAGGGTCAGGGCCCGCAGGACTCTCTCCGTACTCACACAGGGGGCTTCTGCAGCGCCGTGTCTCTGGGAGACAGGCAGGTGTGGAGCCCCTTCCCCAGGGACCGCGGCACGCACCGAGACCCCGCGGTGCCCGCCCGGGTGATGCTTTGCCGGGAGGGATGGATGAAGGGAGCGGCTGGCAGTCCCCCGGCTGTCCTCGGGCGCTGTGGGGAACGAGATCCCACTCAGCCGCTCCCGGGCGCGGCCGGGGCGGTACTCACCGGTGACACAGATGGACTCCAGCATGATGCTCCGCCGGGCAGCGCCGCCGCTCTGCCCCGCCGGCTTCCCCCTGAGCGGCGGGCTCCCGTCTCCTGGGCGGGGAGCCCTGAGGGAAGGCGGGCGGGGAGGCAGCGAGCGGCGGGCGGGGAGGCAGCGAGCAGCGCCGGACACGGCGCGGGNGCAGCGCCGGACACGGCGCGGGATGTGCCCGCCTCGGCGCCTCCCCGGATCCGGGAGAGCGCGGCTGGCCCCGGGCCGGCAGGCGGGAGCCGCGCCGCCGGCGCCCCCGCCCGCCCCTGCACACTACATGTCCCGGTGTGCCCCGCGCGGACTGAGCGCTAGCAGGGGCGTGGCGTGGGCGCGCTGCACCCTGGGAGCTGTAGTGCAGCAGTATCCCGCCCCGCCCGCCACTACTCTGGGATGTCGCCGACACAGCCCGCTTTATCCCACCGGCACGGCTGGGTGCCGGGCGCCAGCAGCATGGACTCCTGCATCATCCTTTGCAGGAGCCTAGCGAGCATAAGCTACGCTGATTCCAGCGTTGCAGTCCTCTGATAGTTGCCAACAACTACCATCGCTGCAATTGGTTATAGTTGGTGTGATTGGCAATTATCTGCTAGGCCTGAGGCAGGCACGGGAAGGACTGCATGAGACAAGGGTGCTCAGCAGATGTGTCTTATGCTCGGTGGTGTCTCAGGCTAAAGAGAATGGAGGAATCGCACCAGGACAACAGTTTAGGGCAGTAACTGATGGTTATCATACATTGATAAGTAAGAGATAGAATTTTAAGCTGAAGACAGACTTTATATTGCACCCTCCTGTTGCTTCACTTGTGCAATCTGTTGTTTTGCTTGTGAAACCTTTCACTCTTTGAAATACAATCTGTGTGTTTTAAAATTGAGCATCAAATAGGAACAAGTTATTCTATCTTAGCAATCACACAGATATGACCCATTAATGTAGGCATGGTGTAGGAAGATTCTGTACTCTTCATGCAGACTTAAGGGCATTACTGAAGTCAGATTACACAACAATACATTTTACTGTGTTAATAATGCATTTACTTTTTTTTAAAATGGTCAACAGTTATTGGAGAAAACAATTTAATTAAAAGTGACTTAACAGCACAATAGCGCTCAACATATATTATGTGAGGCAGAGGAGAGCTGGGAATTGTGCACTGCTTTAGCTGAATATCTTAAATGTCTGCCACCTTCCCTCCCATCTTTTTTACCATACCTACTGTATGGATTAATACCTACACTGTACACAGAGATTCCCTGTGTAGCATTGTACTATAAAATCTGTTGTCATGTATTGGGGATGGAAATTCCACAAATCGCAGCTCATTGATACTTTTGAATACCAATCCCTTTCTATGTCCTACCTGGAAAACTTTTACTGAGCTTCATGAATCCTTAGAGACACTTACATGCATGCAATCACACAACTGTGTGGACAATGTTCTGTCTTCTTTCATATCAGTCTTCACAGGCAATAATTAAAAACAAAAATTAGAGTTAAAAGCAGAGATTTTCATTTTTTTTACTACTGCCTCACACACAGTCAAAGACAGGAACACTTAATACCAGCTATGAAAAGGCTGAAGTGTCATTTTTCTCACTCTGCTAATGAGGAGGCAGCGCTGAAACTTAGCTGACAAATTTGATGTCCCTTTTAACTTGAATTCTTTGAAGAGCAGAGAAGATATATGCTCTGTCAACATGTCTAAGTTTAACCTAAAATACCCTCTAAAGTGTTTTGCTAACAGTGGAGCATCTGGAACTTGCAGGCTTGTCTCCAAATCTCAAATTGCAGGAACTGAATAAACACTTTTAAATTTAGAGAGCCAAAGCTCTCTAGAGAGCCAATATCCCTAATGGGTAGAGTTTGCTTGTGATACATGGCAATTACAGAAAAAAAATCCAACAAGACAATGAATCAGTTCAAGCACTGCAAATCATCAGCACAGCTGAAGAAATGATAGACAACTGCTCCAATATATAATCAATGTATTGTATACCATAATTCCCCAATGGTTTTGCTGTGTAGACCTTAAATTCTACTCTTAGAGATGCTACTTTATATATGCGTGGAAGCCCTAGCAATGAAATTGGTAACTCCAGCTATTTTTGTGTATTTTGCACATTTATTTCCTCTCCTTGCTCCATCCAGTGGATGCCTTCTTTCCATCTCTCTCATCTTTTGCCTACTTCTCCCTGGTGTCCCTGAGTCCTTTTTCATGGAGTGCTTGGGCAGTCAGTCTCCCCTGAATCTGCTGCCTCCACTTTTTTCTTTTCCCGCCAGCCTTTTTCCTTTTCAGGATGACTTGAAGGTTTTTTTAGGTCATGCTAGCTCCTGGCTCTAGCAAGAGGATGCCAAAGGCAGTAGCAGCAGGCACAGAGGAAGGATGCTAAAAGGCCACCTGTCCNCGCTTTATCCCACCGGCACGGCTGGGTGCCGGGCGCCAGCAGCATGGACTCCTGCATCATCCTTTGCAGGAGCCTAGCGAGCATAAGCTACGCTGATTCCAGCGTTGCAGTCCTCTGATAGTTGCCAACAACTACCATCGCTGCAATTGGTTATAGTTGGTGTGATTGGCAATTATCTGCTAGGCCTGAGGCAGGCACGGGAAGGACTGCATGAGACAAGGGTGCTCAGCAGATGTGTCTTATGCTCGGTGGTGTCTCAGGCTAAAGAGAATGGAGGAATCGCACCAGGACAACAGTTTAGGGCAGTAACTGATGGTTATCATACATTGATAAGTAAGAGATAGAATTTTAAGCTGAAGACAGACTTTATATTGCACCCTCCTGTTGCTTCACTTGTGCAATCTGTTGTTTTGCTTGTGAAACCTTTCACTCTTTGAAATACAATCTGTGTGTTTTAAAATTGAGCATCAAATAGGAACAAGTTATTCTATCTTAGCAATCACAGTTGTGTAACCCATTAATGTAGGCATGGTGTAGGAAGATTCTGTACTCTTCATGCAGACTTAAGGGCATTACTGAAGTCAGATTACACAACAATACATTTTACTGTGTTAATAATGCATTTACTTTTTTTTAAAATGGTCAACAGTTATTGGAGAAAACAATTTAATTAAAAGTGACTTAACAGCACAATAGCGCTCAACATATATTATGTGAGGCAGAGGAGAGCTGGGAAGTTGTGCACTGCTTTAGCTGAATATCTTAAATGTCTGCCACCTTCCCTCCCATCAATTAATCCATACCTACTGTATGGATTAATACCTACACTGTACACAGAGATTCCCTGTGTAGCATTGTACTATAAAATCTGTTGTCATGTATTGGGGATGGAAATTCCACAAATCGCAGCTCATTGATACTTTTGAATACCAATCCCTTTCTATGTCCTACCTGGAAAACTTTTACTGAGCTTCATGAATCCTTAGAGACACTTACATGCATGCAATCACACCACTGTGTGGACAATGTTCTGTCTTCTTTCATATCAGTCTTCACAGGCAATAATTAAAAACAAAAATTAGAGTTAAAAGCAGAGATTTTCATTTTTTTTACTACTGCCTCACACACAGTCAAAGACAGGAACACTTAATACCAGCTATGAAAAGGCTGAAGTGTCATTTTTCTCACTCTGCTAATGAGGAGGCAGCGCTGAAACTTAGCTGACAAATTTGATGTCCCTTTTAACTTGAATTCTTTGAAGAGCAGAGAAGATATATGCTCTGTCAACATGTCTAAGTTTAACCTAAAATACCCTCTAAAGTGTTTTGCTAACAGTGGAGCATCTGGAACTTGCAGGCTTGTCTCCAAATCTCAAATTGCAGGAACTGAATAAACACTTTTAAATTTAGAGAGCCAAAGCTCTCTAGAGAGCCAATATCCCTAATGGGTAGAGTTTGCTTGTGATACATGGCAATTACAGAAAAAAAATCCAACAAGACAATGAATCAGTTCAAGCACTGCAAATCATCAGCACAGCTGAAGAAATGATAGACAACTGCTCCAATATATAATCAATGTATTGTATACCATAATTCCCCAATGGTTTTGCTGTGTAGACCTTAAATTCTACTCTTAGAGATGCTACTTTATATATGCTTGGAAGCCCTAGCAATGAAATTGGTAACTCCAGCTATTTTTGTGTATTTTGCACATTTATTCCCTCTCCTTGCTCCATCCAGTGGATGCCTTCTTTCCATCTCTCTCATCTTTTGCCTACTTCTCCCTGGTGTCCCTGAGTCCTTTTTCATGGAGTGCTTGGGCAGTCAGTCTCCCCTGAATCTGCTGCCTCCACTTTTTTCTTTTCCCGCCAGCCTTTTTCCTTTTCAGGATGACTTGAAGGTTTTTTTAGGTCATGCTAGCTCCTGGCTCTAGGAAGAGGATGCCAAAGGCAGTAGCAGCAGGCATAGAGGAGGGATGCTAAAAGGCCACCTGTCCCTGCTTTCTGCTTTGTCTCTGAGCAAGCTTTGTCACGTTTGTTGATTAAAAAAATAACGTGGAAAGCTCAGTCGAGAGCTTTCTCAATATCTCAATATGACAAAATTTATATATATATACACATATATATTTAATATATATATGTAGCAGTTCTGACCTCAATGACATCTTAGCTTGCAAGTCTGTCTGGAAGGACAGTGGGAAAAAGACAAGCTACTCTGACAAGAAAACATTCCTGGAGGCTGTCAGTGCAGCTGGCACTGATCACACTGTAGAAAGATGAGGGAACATGGGGACAAATGCTGAGGTTTGGATGAGCCACACTGGGGAGTACACAGCTTAAATAGCACAGCTCCACAATCCAAATAGATCTGTATCTTGGTATCACATATTTATTGTTAGATGACAGAACTAAAAATGACATATTTCAGTTTTAACATAACACTACTTCCAGAGATAATTTCAGATCTACCTGGTCGTGCTTTCAGAAATAATTTCATATTCACCCAGTAAAAAAATACTGCAATGTCTTGCATGCAGAGGAGTATCTTTACAGAAATATTAGCATCAAAAAGCTCTGCAATGTGTACAGTCTGGAAGAGCAGTGATACATTTTATTGATTTCTATATCTGCCACAAGCTAACACTGCAAAATTCCAACACAGATGAAGATATAAATATATATGTGTATATGCACATTTGGATTTTAAATATGCATATACACACATATAGATAGAAAGACAGATGCACACTTCTTAACATCGGTTTTATTTGGTTCCTCCCTTATACTCACACCATCTTTCTGCCATCTCTCTGTGACAAAAAGGAATCACTGATGAACTAAGAAAGCTGAGAACGACAGTCCTTAACTAACTCTGCATAATTTGGCACAGTTTCAGGCCCTTCAGAGTGGCAGGGTCAGCCTTCTCTCCCTGCTTGATGACTCTTAGCTGGCTGGGTATCTTTTGACCACACAATTTCAACTGACCATCCTTCCAGACATATTCTTTCTCGAAACCCCTTCAGAAATTACTCCTTCAGAAATGACATTGCCTTTTGATTCCAGCTGGGTGCTACGTTTCTAGTACACAGCAAAGTCAGTGCATGCTTGTGGGAGCTGCTTACCTATAGACTTATTCAATGGGACTGCTATTCTAAGATGCACAACTTGATACAGCTCCAGTATTCAGATTGATTTATCCAGTGAATTTGTTCATACTTTATGCTAAGGAGGCTCAAAACCATAAACTCAACCCAACAAGGGCAAATAAAATGGAGACAAACCTTGCAGTGAAGTTCAGAGAAGTGAAAGCAATGTATAATCCTTGCGATGCGAACCTACAAATGCAGCTGACTGCTGTCCTTTATCATATGGGGAAAAAAAGTCTGAGATGTCTATTGTGCACTCACAAGTGCACCTATACCTGCTAAGAAAAAAGAGGCTGCTTTCCTGTGGCAGAGAATTGAGTTATACGAATATCATAGTCAGAGTAAAGAATGCACCTGCTTACAGTATGGACTGATGGACCAACCCAGCCCTCTTGACCTTTCCTCCTCTAACCATCTGTCCACTTTTGTCACTACAGGGGTCCTTTCGAGAAAGGTGGGATATTGCCTTTGGCAGTGGCAGGCAGGACTGGCAGGCAGGACTGGCAGGCAGCCTGAGCGCAAGTTGCTTGCTGAACCACAAACACTTGCAGATGAATCATAGCTACCTTGCTGTGGCAACACAAATACCAGGTCAGGCAGCACAGGGCTAATGACAATCTGCCCCTGTGCTGCTTTTGGCTGGGGTTGAATTAATTGTCTTCACAGTGGCTAGTACTGGGCTGTGTTTTGGATTTGTGCTGAACACAAGGTTGATAATATAGAGATGTTTTGTTATTGCTGAGCAGGGCTTGCACAGATCCAAGGCATTTTCTGTTTCTTGTACTGCCATGATGACAAGAAGTTAAGGGTGCATGGGAGTCTGGAAGGAGACACAGCTGGTACAGGTGATCCAAACTGACCAAAGGGTCATATGCCAGACCATATGACATCATGCTCAGTATATAGAGTGTGGGGAAGGTTTGGAGTGATGGTGTTTCTCTTTCCAGCTCACCATTGCGCATCATGGGGCCCTGCTTTCCTGGAAATGGCTGAGCACCTGCCTGCCTATGGAAAGCAGTGAATTAATTCCTTATTTTGCTTTGCTTGTGTACATGGCTTTTGCTTTTCCTATTAAATCACCTTTATCCCAACCCATGAGTTTTCAAGCTTTTACCCTTCTGACTCTCCCCCGATCCTGCTGGGGGTAGAGTGAGCGAATGGCTGTTGGAGCTTGGTTGCTTGGAGCTGGGGTTAAACCATGACAGCTAACAAATAATGACAATTTTTTAAATATTAGTACTTTGGGCTTTTGGAAGTTGGTCAACTCTTTTGTGGTGCTGGGATAATTTCAGTTGAAAAGCAAATGTTTTCATAGCAGTGCATTGTCCTTTTTGACTGATCAGGTGGGCACTTCACTTAAGCAACCTGAGAAAAGCACAATGTTCCTATTGCCATTCATTTCCTTATCTCTTTCTCTTCCATTTCATTATTTCATCCCTTATTTTTTGCTCGTCCAGGCTATAAAACAGACTTACAAAATGAAATGGGGATCTCCAAGAAACACAAAACACCACCCTAGCAGCTTTTAACAAGAAGAAACTTGTGCAGTTATGAGTACATGGTGTTTTGAAGACAGAGCTCTCACCTGCATGCTGGGGCCAGCACTCTCCTAAAGCTGGAGCTCCAGTGCTGGGACCAGGGGACCCTTTGCAGTTGACATCAGTGGGCAATGACCCATTAGCTGTGGAAAGAGTGATGATATACTTCTTCATCAAAGCATTTTGTCATGGGACACCCAGATCCTCTCACTTAGGACCGGATCTATAGAGCTGAAGGGGCTTTGACTGGCCTGGAGGAGGTGGTCTGCTGGTAAGCCCTGTTTTTGAGGAGAAGCACTGGACTCAGTGAGGGGCAGAACCCAGGGTGTAAGCCCACACTCTTTTTCCGGTTTCCAAGTACATGCCTGGCACTGCTACTGAGCCTTACCTTGGAGGTTCCTGCATGGTTTGTGGGATTAGATGGGGAGTAAATAAAACAGCTGAAGTTATTTTATTTACTCAGTGGTGAACAATCCCTTTCAAGTGGTACCAATGACAAAATCAGCTGACGGAAATCGTGTTCAATCATGGTTTTGGAGATTCCCTGCCAGCCAAAGCCCCTGGAGATATAGAGAGACATGTTCAGAGCTCTAACAGTTCTCACCACACCAGTGTGTACAAAAGTGGAAGAACGAGGGAAGAATTATGTAAAATAAACCACTTGTCTATTTCCACTCCCTTAGCTTTCTTTCATGTTTTATTGCAAGGTGTCACATCACACCCGAGCATCAGTGACACTGTGTTTGTACATGTTTGTACATGTTTGACTGTTAATTTATATTTTACTTCATTGGATGTTTCTGTCCCTCTCATTAATGAAGAACCATGATCTTATTTTCATATTCCTTTAGTTGGCCTATTTTCTGTGTCATAATAGTTTTTTAAGCAAAAGCAGGCTGAAGTATTAGGGATATTTACTCATCTCTAACACACCCTCAGCGTAATTATATATGTAATTTCTACTGAAGCTGAGATGACATGAGGGACCATTGTCCCTCATGGGTATGTGTCTGGAAAATATCATCACCATTACATTTCGATTATGTCTATTTAAATTTCAGTAGAATTTCTCCCACTAAAAACATCTGCTTCTTATTTCAGAAGTGCATCTTTTTCCAAACGTTGAGAAAGGTATTTTCAAAGCAAGACACTGAGCAGCCTAAAATCCTGTCCAAGTAGCACCCTCTAGTGTAAACATGTTACTTTTGCAGAAAGGATTTCATGACACTGTATGGTTGGGGTTTTTTCCCAGAGGACTAACATGAAAAAAAAAACTACCATGTACTCATGCAAAACCCATTTCATATCCTTAGGTCTAATGCATTTCATGTCTTTCCCTGTTTAGCAAAGCATATAGGCTACACTTAATTTGAAGCACCTATTTTAGTTTTAAAAAACTTTCAGGTAATTTTGCAGGTAATATTCTTGGCTTTCCTTATGCATCATTTATTTTATGTGTGTCCGGTAGTTTCCTTTATTTATTTAAAGTATTAAAATAAGATGGCAAGAATGAGGTCAGAAAATTATCACCTGTTAAGCTTTCAGCCTACTGAGTCTTAAAAAATAATTAAAAAAATAAATTAGAGCTGATAGAACATTTTTTTGTGTGAAAAATGTTTTTTTTTCAACAAGAATCTCCTAATTTTTCCATTGTTCAGAAAAGTATTTTAAGAATATAAAATGCAATACAATTTGGCTGGTGAAATTGCTGATGTGATTATGGTATTAATCCATTTGCATTATGCTGCAGAGTTGCAAGCAAGTCTCAGGTACTGTAAAGTAACATCCTGAACATCCTGGTCTAAGTTAAAGTAATGCCACCTAAGTGCTCTCATGCCCTTTGCTTCATTTCAGAATTTTTACATCAGCAAATGTATCCATATCTGTACCATATGGATAAAGAAAGAATTTTTACTTTGAGATACAAAATAAGGAAGTCTAATTCCCCTTCTTTTGTGAAAATCATTCAGGAGATCTAAATGAACAGTCCTGAGAAACTTCCTGTGATTTAGTGATACAAATGCCATATTATACTAAGGAAACTGAACACAACAAATCCTTTGAAACTGTGTGACAGGCAAATATTTCTTAACTCCCAAAGCCTTGTAAAAATGCAGAGTTCAACCACCTAGAGATTTTTTTCTGAAACTGAGTCCCCTTGACAACTTTCTCTTGTTGTTAATGAAATATGAGTTTTGTCTCATTCATTGTTTCAGTACTTTTACATTTTCATATATCTTCTTTCTTTTCCTCTGGACTTCTTTTTTATTGTCTCTTGCTATTTGCCATTTTTCACTCTTCTCTTTTTTTTTTAATTATTTCTGCCTATAATCACAGAATCATTAAGGCTGGAAAAAAGACCTCTATGGTCATTGAGTCCAACCATTCACACATAATGGTTTTGCTTTTCCCTCCAGCTTCAATTTCTGTGTGATTTTCCCTCAGTCACTTCTCATGTGAGATGGTGCATTTCAGGTCTGACAGCAGTTAGCACTAACCCATCCATGTCATCATACTGTAATTAATTGTAGAATATAAATGATAGTGGGCTTTTCCTACATTTAATATAAAGAATGTCTTCAGCAAGGTAGAGTTTTCTTGAGAACCTCCCATATTTTGCAAAGGAAAAATGAGGGAACACATTAAATCACACAGTTTGAAATTAATTCCATACATTTCTGAAAATGTACCATATTTTCCCCCAGCAAGAGTGCACTTTAAAGGATTTTTCCCAATTGCACTTGCCAAGGCAGAGTAGTAATTGAAGCCCTGTGATAAGATAAAGCACAGTGCCAGGTGAAAATTAGGCTGTAATGGCTATGGGGTCTCATGTTCTTTTAGTCTGTTTGAGCTGGTTATGAATTTCCTATTCGGATTACTAGGAGAGAGACTTGTGTTCTGAGCATTGCTAATTTAAATCCATGTCACCAATTGGGTAACTCACTCACGAAACCTGTCTTATTCCTGACATAAATATGTTCCTTTACTGGATAATGTCAGGTTAAGTTTCCTCTGTGGTTACCACAGGAGCTGACAAAAGCAGTATAATCACCTTTGGCTTGTCACAGAGAACAAATCCTAAATGCTGTCCATCAAAATGTTTCTGATTATGTAATATTTGCAACAGAAAATACAGTTTAATACAAATGTGTGTTTTTCCAGAGTATGGACCAGGCCTTCTATTCATTTTCTGGGGGTGAATTTGCCTCTTCCCAGGCCAAGTCTCTGTCATGCCAGCATATTCCGGAGGATGTGAGGGCACAATATGTTCTTCATTTCACAATCACTGAAAGGATGGATATTATATTCTTGCTGCTCTTCTGTAGTGCAGGATTCCCTTGCACAGGGGTCCTGGTGGGAGGCTTGTGAAGAGGGAAATTTCTTATAGTCTGACTTCATCTTAGACATCGCCAAAACATGAAGAGTCAGACCTGCACTGTACATCCGGCAAGCTCCTCTGGGTTGAGGCAAAGAGAAAGTGGGCTAGGGGAAAGGGATGTCCTCAAGAAGCTCTGAAAGGGCTATATCCTCACCTCTTCCCCCTGGTTAAACACTTTGTCTGAAGCCAAGGGGAAAAATTAATTCTAATGAGACTATAGCCCAGAAATAATGAGGCACACCACTGTGTGCTAGACTATACATTCACCTCTCCTTCCTGTGGAATCCTACGCAATCATACTACTGAGTATGCAATTAGTATCAGAATGATGACAGCTCTCCAGTTGATTAGTGGAAGAGTGGATTTTCTGGTAAAAAAAACCTTTTGAAAGTAAACCTACAAGGAACTCCTACAAGGGATACTACACTATTGTATTCTAAGGCACTGTATTACCATGCAATAGATTGAATCTGCTTGCAAGGGCAAGAAAGGTGAGCATTGACTTTCACTTCTAATTATTAAACTGTGAATAAAAGGAAATTACAAATTGAAAAGTAGTAATTTTGTGTAAATGACAGTATTACTGAGATTTGTCTGCAAATCAAAGGAAGCATCTTGCTCATCTTTCCTTTGGAATCAGAATTGTGAACTCAGTTTCTCAGCAGAAAGAAAGTTTTAGGAAGTATTCTCTGAGGATTACAGAATGGAGCTACATAGTGGACTACAATAGGATCAGCATTTTTAACATCAATATTTTACATTTATGATTTTATTGGTATTGTAAGGAAGCCAAATATACACTTTGACTAGTGTTCTTATTAGTAAAAAAGTGCTCATTCTTACTAAAGTGCTAGTGCAAACATCTATAACTCTCTGAAGATGAAAATAAACCCCTGAAAACAGTCAACATGCTTTAAAGCTTTTTGAAGGAGAACTTGGGAAAGTAAAAATGTTTTTCTTGCCATGTTAAAAGACAAATAACTTCTGTGTCCACATTCTCAATTCTCATGAAAACTGCAAGCCAGCAAAAACTGTTACTCAAGTGCTTTGTATTCTGTTATTGTTACAGATGGGATTACTTTTCATTAGCTTACTCCTGGCAAGAAGAAATCTTAAACCATATCACGTGGGGTGAGGAGACAGTTAAGGGTGTGTTTCATACTTTTTGAATGCAAAAGGCTGGCATAAATCATTATGCTGTTCAGCAGGCAGAGCTGGCTCATTGTTCCCCTCGTTTCACACGGCATTCTTTTCTTTCCCCCTCTTTTTCTTTATGCCTTCAGATTATGAAACTTCAGTTGATTTTTTTCCATAAGTTACAAATAGTTTTATTAATTTATTAAGAAGAATATAACTCTAACTGAAAATTCCATTGCTATGGTCTGTACTGCTCACTATTACACAGACTGCAGATCTCATTGTCATTTTATAGCACCATTCTTGAAAAAGACTGATTTTCTTCGGCTCTTTGGGGTGCTAAAAGGGTAAGTAAATTTACTGTCTACTGTTTTTCTGGAAGACAGACGTAACCCCTTGAGAAGATGAGAAACTGTGTATTCTGTTTATTTCTAGCAAGGGCCCACTGAGTCTGGATCAAAATGATGAAGAAATTTTTGGTTGTGCAGGAAGCAAAAGGAAAGGAAATGTATCACATGCACACTGCATTGACATTGTAAACAGTTATACACTTCTAGGAATCTTCATTTTATTTTTCAGAATATACTTCATAGAAATATTTTTACAAGAAATGTATTTTACAGAATAAGGCATGATTATTTCTCTCTTTTTTAACAATAAAAAGTAGATCACATTATTATGTACACTAACAGTGTAGCTAACATTTTGGTCAGCCCCCAGGCTGAGCATCATGTACTGTGCCATATCATTTGAAAGAAAACAGCAATGGAAATGCATCAAGAGCAGACAGAGTTGAACTGTATAAATCTCAGAGACCGACATGTAAAGCAGGAACCACATTTAAATTGCAATAATTCTGTAATATTTAAAGGGTTCAAACTGTACATGACTTTTCTTCCTTTGAGATGGCAGGAGAAATAAAAGTCTAAATGGTAATCCTATTTTCTGCCAGCGACTTTGACCATATTAGCTATTTTGTCTTCGAGTATTTTCCTGTATTGATTCTCTACTGCTCCATTAAAGGAATGTTTCTGTTATTTGGCAGTGAAAGCTATGCCTAGTTTCTCTTGAAAGAAATAAAGCCTGTCCTTTCTTACTGCTGTACAAGCTGGTTCATAGATTATGAATGAGTGACGACTCCCACCTGGTAAGTCCCAGTTTTCTGCCTGGTGTGTGAACACGTTCTGACACTGGACTTCGGGCTGCTCCAACCCACATTTATCTTAGAACAGTGCAGGGATGTTTGTTTGCCAGTGTCCAATCTTGAAGATTTCTTCAGAAAAATATTATTTGATACTGTATTTTTAGATTCTGCTGCACACTGATGTCATGCTGTTTGCAAATAAGGCACTTGAAAAATTTTCTAATGAGGGACTATTACAAGAGTTTTGGTTTGTTTAGCAAGGCAAAGTAAGGACTGGAGGAGGAAATGACTGCTGCCTCTAAATAATCGAAGAGGCAAGAAGTACAGCACTAGTGAAGACAGGCAGTCATACTCATGTAAGGTAATACTATTTGCATGCAAGCAAAATGTAAAGGGGTGCCAATATGTATGAATAGACTGGAAATTTGACAAGGTTTATTCATTTGGGCACTCAGGCCTATAGCAGACTCCTAAGGGGAACATCAAAGACAAAAAAAACAAGCTGGATTTTTGATTGCATTCAAAATATTTATGGGAAGGGATTTTGAGATGATGCCTGCATAGCACCTAGTGGGTCTCTGCCAATTCCACATCCACTTATAAAGGTCTGCCAGTGAAATGGGGAAGCGGACAGTGGTAGGAACTGGTGGGCAAGGTTTCATGAGACCCAGAGGCTGTAATGTGATGAGAAACACAAGAACCACGAGAAGGAACTATGAGTTTCACAGCTGCATTGGGGTAAATATCCTCTGGATTTACTGAGTTAAATTAAAATCATGTTTTCCATTGATGCTGCCATGTCACTGCCAGGTGAAAAGTTAATCTTCCAATGAAAAAGGCTGAGGGCACATTCCTACTGAGCACCTGCAGCAAGATGTGAGGTCAACCAGGCAGTGTTGCCCTACTCGCCTGTAAAGGAGGTAAAAGCCTTTTATTTAAAAGAACTCCAGTTTGTGCCTGGTGGGGCTATCAATGAGGAGAAAGAAGGGAAGGTGAGGGTGAAAAGACATAGCCTCAAGCTGCATCAGTGGAGGTTTAAGTCGGACATTAGGAGGAATTTCTTCACAGAAAGTGTGACTAGACATTGGAACGAGCTGCCCAGAGAGGTGGGAGAGTCACTGTCCCCGGAGGTGTTTAAGGAAAGAATGGATGTGGCACTTAAATATCATCATGTAGTTGACCAGGTGGTGTTTGGTCGTGGTTGGACTCGACGATCTCAGAGATCTTTTCCAACTTAATGGATTGCATGATTCGGTGTGAGTGGGCGGCCATGGCTGGATGCACTCCCTGCACGCCACACAGGAAAACGCTGGGCAGCACGGCCGCAGGCAGGGTCAGACACAGAACCCGAAGGTGCAGCACTCGAATCCAGCCGTGGTCCCAGAACGGTGAAGGCGGCAGCGCCCACTAGCAGCACCGCCGGGCCCGGCCCGGCCCCCTCCGCTCCCTCAGGGCCGTGGGGGACGGGGGCGCGCGGGGCCGCCTGCCGTCGGATTGGATGGCGCTGCTGTCAATCAACCCGGCGCGCGCGCACCTCCCCCTGTTCCCGTGGTGCCGCGGTGGGCGCTGAAATTCAAATCCCGGGAGCGGTTGGGGCGGAGGTTTGGCTGCGCTCGGGTATCCTCGGAGAGCGGACCCTGCGAGGGCGGCGGCGATGGACCCGTTCACCCAGGTGAGGGCACGGCCTGGTCCGGTCCCCGGGTCGTCAGCTACGGAGAGGCCGCACCTGGGCCTTGATCAGGGGAAAGGGGCGACTTGTCAGTGTCGGGAACAGAGGGCGGGGAAAGGGCTGGTTGCGGTCCGCAGGGAAGGGAAGGGAAGGGAGCTGCTCTGTACACGTCGCTCTGCAGGCGGAATATTTCCTCCCAGCCTGACTCCCGGCTGAGCCCTGTCAGCGCTCCTCGTCCCCACTCGCGGTTCTCTGGGGCTTTGCGGGCTGGTGGCGACCCGCTTTCTCCTCTCTTCTCCCCCCGCTCCGCGTCTGGCTCCTGCTGGTCCCTCCGCTCCTGGAGCCGCCCAGGCATCAAGTTCCTGCCGGGAGAGGACAGAGGGGGGATTCACTCAAGGGTTTGCGGAGGAGAGGACCTTTCCCATCCAGGGGGTTTTCCTTTCTCGTGCATCCGGCAGATAAGATTTTCGGCTGGAGCGGAAGGGACCCTGGGAGCTAGTGGGAGTGCTATGGACACGTACTGTGCTGCCGCACCTAAAGGTCGGATGTCAAGTCTACCCAAAGCGGCAACCGTCTGAAAAAAATGTGTCTTATTTGGCACTGTTACCACCTGCGGTTGGTCACTTTTATTGGCAGACACAGTTCCTCTCTTTCGTTAAAAAAAAAAAAAAGTAGTCATCAGTTTTTAGGGTTGACTTGCCGTGTGTGTGCGCTTGAGTTTTACAGAGGAAAAATTGTAGCAAAATGAGTGGAGTTTACCAGTTTGAACCTGTATGCAAGTTGGAGGTTCTTAAAGATGCTGTGCTGTGCTTTATGTATCAGGGCTGTAAAGTCTTGAAGCTGTCTTGTGACTGCTTTGAGAAATGTCCTAGTAAAAACAGTCTTCAATCCATAGCCTGCCTAAACCAAACCCAAATTACTTTAAAAAAAAAAATCAGATACACTGATTAACTACTCTCTCATCCCCTTGTAAACAATCTGCTTATCAAACTGACATACTTAAAATAATTCGAGTGCCCAAAAAAGGTGACTGCACAGATCTGATTTTAAAAAATGAACACAAAATGTTGATCTAAACAGATTTACTAAATGTGTAATGCCAAGGCAGATCTATCCTACCTCCATGAAAAGTCTTGCTAAGTGTAAACATCTAAAACCTCCTTCCTTAATTGGTAGCGAGTGACATGATCCGGCTAGTCTTAAATAAACTTCAAGTCCGGACTACCAAATCAAGTTTAAAATGGTTTTGCATGCTGGGAGATATTCCAACCTCAACACGCCCTTTCTTGTACATAACTGACTTTGAAAAGCTATGACCAACTGCAAGGCCCTTCCCCTGAGTAAACTTCATTTTCAAGTATTAGCCAGTATTGCAGAGTGCCTTATCAAGAATGTTTCTGCTGTGGAGAACATTCCACTGTTGTGTCAAGATCTCACCAATATTAGTGTATTAGTATTGAAGTTTAGTAATTTTCCTCAAAAAAGTTCAATGAAAAGAAAGCTTTTAAGCATTTATTTTGAATTATTTGTGTTCTGTGGTTTGTTTGGTGGTTTTTGGTTTTTTTTAATATAACCTTCCCTTAGCTAAACCATTTTCAGATAATCATTGTCTACAAATTATCATGCTGTGTAACTTTCAGGGAACTGGTGAGGCATTGCAAGATGATTATGTAAAGCAGTATAATTCAAAGTCACAGAATATTTGAGCCTCAATGGGCCAAAGCACGCTATTAATTCAGGGTATGCTGATCTCTTCGCAGTAGCAAATTTTGGCTGGGTGTCAATGAATTTAAGCTCAAATAAATCTTGCTCTAAAATTCAGTGGAATGCTTTCAAATCAGACAGTTCTGGAAATAATGTTTCTTTTTATTAATCTTGCAAGAAATAGCTAATAACCTTCTGTGTTACTAATTTGAGGGAGATTGACATCACACTGAGGAGATGGTACAGTGGGTACTTTTTCAGGATATTTTCTACTTTGAATTAGTTATTAACATTCATAGAGCAAAGTATGGTTTCCTAGCATGGAGGATGAGAAAAGTGATGCAGTTGTTCAGGGAAAACTTGCAAACAGGAAGTTTGAAGTCAACTGTTCATTCAATGTCATGGATAAATTTGCTCCCTTTGCTCTGTTCTGCTAGTACAACAAGGGGTAGTTAGAACAAATTCTTGTAATCATACATGGGCTCCGTGTATCTTCTCGTTACATGTAGCATGTATTTTAAAATATTGAATAACTGAGGTTGTCCATTAACATTTGAAGTGGGAAGGCCTTTTCTGATTTTCAGAAAGTGCTTTTGTAACAAAAGCAGTGATCCTCTGACTTTGACTTAGTCCTCAAATTCCTTGGTGTATTGAAATAAGTAGTGCTCTCAGGCGTATGGTGAGATTCCTGGGGGTATCCTGTGCAGGGCCAGGAGCTGAACTTTGATGATCCCTGTGGGTCCCTTACAGCTCAGGATCTTATGCGATTTTAAGATTGTATGATACTTTGAACCTTTTTCATCAGACCACTTGGAGAATGTACTTGTAGCAAATACCCCTCTGATGAACTCGGAAAGTAAGTTTCCAGTTCTGCAGAGTGGCTTACTCATCGTGTACTCATAGCTGCATTTGAATTATGGCAGTTGCATGGAAAATTTGAGATACAAAAAGCCAATAGGAGCTGGAGTTGAACAACAGAGGCATGCATTTTTGGGAAGTGACATCCCTTTTGTAACAACTGAAACTCTATTTCACTGAACTAACAAAACAGAAAGGAATGTGACTCCATTTGAATAGAACTGTATGAATACTGTTGTGGAAGATATATTCAATGTTGTGTAAGAAGAATTGTTAAAAAAATATCCTAATGATTATTTAAATTATGTGGGTATTACGTGCACCTTGTAGCTCTGCCTTTTGTAAGCTGAAATAAGGACACATGACTTGTGGACGGAACTAGCATGGAACCTGCATTGAAGGCATTTCACATGTCTTTTTTTGTTTGTTTTGTCTTGTTTTTGTTTGGTTCATTTGTTGTTAGGGTTTTTTTCCTTTCAAATCCTCCTCTTCTATGAAAGTTAGAGAAGCTGAGATTTGCTTTCACAAAAAAACTGTTGATATTCACATTCTGTTTGTCCTGTGTTGCCCTACAATGGAACATTGTTTAAGACTTCAGCCTTAGACAGTTAAAAATGTGAAATGTGTATTTAATTGCTGTGCAACAGGACAGATAATGGCTGGCACAATTCTCAAAATAATTTATGTGCCACCAAACAAGTGCAGTTTATATGCTTCCCTTTAAAGGCCGTTAGTTCAATTGCACATTTTCTTGTCTCAAAGAACCTTAAAACCTAGATCAAAGGAATAATCAAGTATCCTTTAGATGCAATCAAACTGAGTTACAATGATTTATGCATGCTGTACTTAAAAAAAAAAAAAGGCAAACCAACCACAACATTTTAAACTTGGATGCTGTAAGGAATCACTTTTTACTAGTGTGGAACATTTACTAAAACAGCTATATTGTATGGAATATGATCAGAGTACTCAAATTTCCAATGGATAGAGAATGAAAGATAATGTCACGTAGCTTAATTGATATCTCTATATACTCTTTTGAATACAGATATCTCAATAAATAGGCTATTTATCATAATATAACTAGTCAAAACATCAGTCTATTCCTAAAATTTAAGCTTCAGGCAAAGAAATTCACCTTCTGATTTAGAAGGTGTAATAACAACAATTTTTTTTTAATATTGATAGCCATGCATTTAATTTGTTGCAATTTTTTATGATCGCTTGACAACTGGTTCACTGTTGTTTATTTTGTTAGAGGGGTAGTGCCAGTCAGGTGACTTGACCAGATGCTTTAGCAGACTGTCAAAAAAAATCCCTACTAGCAGGACTTGACAGATCAAGACTGTCATGTGGTGACTCATTAAAAAAACATAATTACTTTTAAACATTTCTGACTGCTTCAGGCTTTAAATGAGCCTCTCTTTAATTTTGCCATTGCTTGTGTCTCTTTACCCTGGTTTTCTTTCAAAGCCGAGCTAATGGGAGACACTAGTTGATTTAATGACTGGAAGTTTGGAACCTACTGGCTGGCTTCTGGTATCGTGGATCTTAATGTGTGCTATATAGAATTCTACCATATTTTAATTTGAGTTGTTCCTAATTAACACACTGCAATGTATAGTAACATGTGATCTATTACTACTCAGAAACTCCTTGAAAGAACCCGTGCCAGGAGAGAGAACCTGCAGAAGAAAATGGCAGAGCGGCCCAAGATGGGTGCAAGACCCACAATGCAGACCAAGAGGGTCAGAGAGCCTTTGGTAGAAACTGGTAACCAGGCTTCTTGTCCTGGTGAAGAAGGTATTTGGCAACAAATTTAATAAAGATTGCTTTTTGATACAAGGCCTATTTTTTTTCCTAAGGGCAAGTGAGAATCCTGAGTGTATATCTTAAACTAAACAGTGATGGATGCAGTTATCTGACCACTAGGACTATCTCATGTTTAGCTTGACTTGAGAGCAGATGCACTAGGGAATTAGTAAGCTATTTAGAAATAATTGCATAATGCCAAAGATTGTGCCTTGTGCTTCGTAGATCTAGGAAGGGCATTTTTGGGGGAGGCATATTAGGGTATTCAAAAATCATAACTTTATTGGCACTATAGTTTTATATTGTCTCTGGAAATATTTCAGACTGTTTGAATACTAATTTGCTTGAATACTCTGACCTGTACAGTAAAACCTGATACAAAGCCATCACCATCAAAGAGGCTCTGCCCTAACGATATAGAGACTCAAGCTTCTAGTTCGGAGAACGTACAGCCACTTCTTTCAAGTTCTGCAAGCCATGACTCTCCTGAGATGACTTCAGAATTGCATGAAACTGCTTCTAACAGAGCTTCATCCGTTCAGCCTCTAAACACCAAGTCAGGAACTCCTGCAGCCCTTTCAGTCAAAACACGTATGCAGAAATTGGCAGAACAGCGGCGCTGCTGGGATAGTGAGGGTATGTTTCACTTGCTAAGCAGTAGTGGTGTCTTTCAGCATCTTGTATTGATGATTGTTTGGTAGTAGAAGATAATTTTGTATGTGTGAATGCTAATATTTTAATAAAGAATTCTAAGACAACACTAGGGAAGGACTAAAATATTGAAGCTGTTGTCCACATCTTAATTTTATAATTCCACCTACTGGTCTGATACCTTGCTCCTTACAACGCTGACATAAAACTAGTAAACTGCTTGATTAAAAATGTTTAATTTGCTTAGTCTCAATGCTCTGAGGACACGTAGTTTGATTCTGTTGTTGACAGGAACATCTAACCATTAAACTCAATACATTGCACAATGCAAAATATGAAAATATATCAATATATTTTATTAGCAAAATAAATGTGTTTTGTTTTTTCCCAGATCCCTCTGAATGCGTTTCTCTGTCTCCTCTCCAGTCAAAAGATCTATCTGTTTCTCCACCTAAGCAGACATCCAATGCCCTGGCAAGTGAAACCCCTATTGGGAGAAGAGGCCGTTTAGCCAACCTTGCTGCTACAATTGGTTCCTGGGAAGATGACCTAAGTCATCCATCTGCAAAGCAAAACAATGCACAAGAACAGCCTGGCACTACTTGTTTATCCAAATTGTCCACTACAAGTGGAGCATCTGCTAGAATCAATGGTAGCAGTGTAAAGCAGGAGGCTGCATCCTGTTCTCAAAGGCTTGTTGAGGCTTCTATTAATAAACCAGCAAACTCAAAGAGAGCGGTGAGTGTCTGATTTGGTTGCTGATTAAAAATTGATATGACTATTGTGGGGTACAAATATTGACACATAACTGTTTAATCTGAATTCAAAGATTTGGTGTGAGCAATCTTAACCTATTTACAACTTTCACTTTATTGCAATCCCACAGGCTGTTTGTTTAATTGCAGACCTGAAACAGCTTAGAATTCTTTTTATTGAGACTTGAAGATTAGAGTACTTAAGTGTTTCGTAAAAGTTGATATCAATGTAATTGATTGCTGCTCTTGACCATCAGAAAGGGGCTTTATACAGAGATACTGGATTTCACTTTGTAACTTTATGTAGTTGATTGACTGAAGTTGTAAATATTGTTGCTATATGAAGACTCAATCAGAATGATGAAATTAGTAGTATCAGACATCTATTGTTGGATTCATGCTATTTATGCAATGGCAATATCTGCAAACTTGTTTAGGGAAACGTGGGAAAATACCTGAAGTAGCTGACAAGAGCACCTGGAATCAAATTCTGAAACAATTTGAAATACTGGATAAGAAAAAAGAAAAGCTTAACACTTGTTCTCAGCTTTTTCTTTTGTTGATGGAATAGATATATTAGGTGACAGTAGGCTATGCAGAATGCTTTCATTCTTTTTCCTTTTCAGAGAATAAGAATGTAAGTTTCATCTTAATGTTTTTCCTTTTTCTCTTGTTAAGGATTCAAACAATTCTTTAACACAATCCTCAAGATCCACTGCTTCCTGTTCTAACAAATCTGAAGTACAACTGCTAACAGAGAATCCCTGCAGTCCAAAGAAAACTCAAGAGGATACTCAAACAGCAAAATCATCTTTGCCTCAACCAGTTCAGTCCAAAGAAGAGCCAGTCAAAGGAACACATGTACAACTTGAATCTAAGGGTAAACCCACAACACCAGGTAAGCTGTTTTTCAGCTTCAGTAAATGTTCATTCAAGTTAGGTTTCTGTGTTCTGTGTTGAAAACTACGTATTAGTCAAGGTAACAGAGCAGGAAATAGGCATTACCTCGTATAGCTTGATTAAAATCCTGAAGAGTTCTTTGATTATTTCAAGTTGTACAGCTTCCATATCTTGCAGGGATATTTTTTTGGACACAGATTTAGTAACTTTTAAGGGCAAAATCAGTTTAACTTTTTATGTAAAAATGTATCATACTAACATGTTAATTGAAATTATTCAAAGTTTATTTCAAGTTGTTGGATACTATGTGTATCCAATCAATGTAATGTTAAAAGTCTGCATATGTTAAAAGAAACCAAAGCTAGATGTCCCACAGATGCACTGACTCTGCATAGTGTCTTTCTTTCAATTGATAACATTGATGTCAAAACAAGGGAGCATCCCCAGTTTTAAATTCAACTGCTTATTGTATCAGAAACTTGGACTAACTGCTTGAACTCTTCGAAAAGCAAGTGTGTGTCTCTAGATATGCTGACAATAAAAGACAAACTCGATAAAGTAGCACGGATGCTGAACAATATATCTGCCTTATATATTAGAATGCTCATTTTCAGGGAAGATACAAGTGAGGGTAGCTGTAGAGGAAATGCTGAAAAAGCAAACCAGTTTAAACAACTGTATCATGTGTGGAGTATAGTAATAGAGGGACATCTATTTGCTCTGATTTACTGCTTTATTAACTTCAGTGTTCTGTTGTGATTTGACCTACAGGCTCAGTTTGTATAAAATGTAATGGAGTAAGATCTGTAAAGGAGACAGCTAATTGCTTCACTGAGAACCTTCATCAGGATGCAAATTGCAGTGATTTTTTTTTTTCTGTATTTTTGAGAGTTTCTTTCAAGGTGAAACAATTCTTCTTGTAGGGGGATCAGGAATTAAGCCCTTCCTGGAACGCTTTGGGGAGCGCTGCCAAGAGCGTAGTGCACGCAGCCCTGCTACACATACTCCTGGGTGCAGAACACCTATTGTTACCCCAAACACAAGGACAATCCAGGAAAGGCTTCTCAAACAAAATGAAAATTCCTCTACTGCCAGTTTAGCGCTTCAGCTTAAGCAGGTATGAGTTGCTACATTCATAGCTTGCTTATAAAGGTACGGGGAATATTCTTAGTGTTCTGCATCTATCTGAGGAATTTGAAATGTTGCAACATCTTAAAGCTGTCACCTTTTTCCCATATTCCCCTTAATTTGCTTAGGAACGTGAACGAGAACTTGCATGCCTTCGTGGCCGATTTGATAGGAGCAATCTGTGGAGTGCAGAGAAAAGTGACAGTTCAAAGAGGAAACTTCCAGAAGCTAAAACGGTAATGTGTTACCTGTATGAAACAAAATATGATAGTCTGAATTGCTTCAATGTGTTCTGAATACAGGGATAGATGTGCAAATATAAAAGGTAAAAAAACATATGTTTTGTGAATGTCCATGCTGTGCAAGACCACTTATCACATGGTTTGTGTGTTTATTAAGAAATCATTAGATTTCTTTTCTCCTCTTGCAAAATCAGCTAAGACAAGTGATACTGCTTTGAGCCAACTAATTTATTTACTTTTTGATGATATTAAGTATCAGGACCCATATTAAGTATGGGGTATTTTTTGTATTCTATAACTTCAAAAGCAGCAGAAAGCTCACACAAACAATATTTAGTAATTCAGCTAAATTTCTTAAATAAATAGGGTACTGGATAGGCAACCTCTTTTTCCTAGCAGATGTTAAATGTGTTTCTTTCTGGCAGTTTTTTTTTTATTACTTTGAACGTTACATCCTGAACATATTATGCTTTTATTCTTGCCAGGAAAACCAATCTCAGGCTAGTCCAAAACGCCCTCCTAGTTCAGATGCCCCTGCTTTTGGATCAGCAGACAACACACCAGTAGGTGACGGGCCAGTACAGTCTCCCAGTGTGGAGTCTTCGGGTAAGAGCTGCCAGTTTCCCTGTTGCTGTTACGGGACAGAAGCACTGTGCTTGATCCCCATGAGCAGATAAAGAGACTAATAGCACTGACTTGTGGAACTGGACCTCTTGTTTGTTTACTGATTTATCTACATCTTTTCATATCATAATAGCACTCTGCACTCCTGTACCACTTGAAAGGCTTGCTAGGCAAGACTGTCCTTTTGTTTTTCAGTGAGTTTACCTGTGTTTTGTACTTTCATGTAGGTTAAGTGTAGGGAAATGAATGAGAATTGTCAGTTACAGATTTAATCTATGCTGTATCTGAGAATTTGAATTTCCACAATAATCTAATGGGAAAGAACTCTTCTCTTGTCAGTATCCCTTTATGATATTAATTCTTACAGTACGAGACATGAAAAGAATTTGGAGATGCTCGTGATATCCTTTCTGTTGCTTACTGAGTGGAAGAATCTCTAGCTTGCTGTGCAAAAAACCCATGAACTTAGTTAACACTTCTCCTAGACCTTATGGACAAACAAGCTATTAAATGTGCTTCTAGAAAAACAGGTTCATATCTTGCTCTGGGATTTGGTTTGGGTGGGATGGTTTGTGTACTGCTTTTTTTTATTTGCCTTTTTAAAATTTTTCCCTTTTTGCAGCTCTTGAGTGGCTGCACTGCGCTATGATTTCAACATTGTTTCTTGTAGTATCAGTTTTCTGATTATAAGATAGAAGTCTAGATGTACAGGTTGTGGAGGATATATATTTTAATGCTCTTCTTTGACAGCCAGCTAACAGCAATACTTAATATAGTGGTCTTTTTGTTAACTTCTAAAATTTAATAATTAAAAAAAAAAGTTTAAAGGCCAGACATAATCTTCAGTTACTTCTTTTTTTATAAACCACTTAGATGCTTCTAAATCTGAAGAGACTGATAAACCCAGTCCTCTGAAGATCACTGAGTCAAAGAGCCCCGTAAAAGCGATGTCTGCCTCTAAACTCGAACAACTTGCTGAGAAACCAAAAGGTTTGTATTGAGTAGATGTATATTAATGCACTTAACTGTCTCTTGCCACTTGTCTAGAACAGTGTTAGTATCCTTCAAGTCTAAACAATGAATTCACCATACATATGCTGACCTTCATGTCTGTTTTGTAATGAGGTTTATATAAAACAAGCAACTTCTTTTATCATAACCCTTCTCCCTTGGCATTCAAGCTTTCAAGGAATATTAAAAAGCTGATATTAAGAGTTCATTGGGTAAGGACAGAAATAACTGCTCTACTGTGTGTCTTGCAGTGAAGTTTCAGATGTATTGGAACTAAAAGTTTGAAATTTGTCTAAGAGGTGTATCTTTTTATTCCCTCTGTATTGATTAAACAGCATATATGAAAATAGCATTATAAATAATCATAGAAATGTGATTTCAGTTTCTATATGCCTGACTATAAGAAGTGGTTTTTAATCAAGCTTGATGGAAAAGCAAAAATAATTTGTTTATCTATTAATATCACTTCACTCTGATTTAAAGGAAAGTTCAGTCTTGACGCTACTAATACGTTTTAAAACGACACCTTTCAGATGAAGTATGCCAAGTCGAAATGAGTGTGGATGATGAGATGAATAGCTCAAAAGTGATAAATGAGATTTTTGAAATTCTTCAAGAGGATGGTCCAGACATAGAAAAGCTGAAGAAAGAAATGAGCATGAGCCTGGAAGGTGAAAGTGATGAGGATGAGCAGGAAGAGTCACTGAATATTTCATCAATGTCTCTGTTAACCCCTCTAGTGGAATCTGTTGGTTCAGAGGTGAGAATTCTTATGAGGTGCACAGATGTGCAATTTGCTTGAGAGCAGTGACATTTTGTTGTATTAGGATGTCTGAACAAATATAGAATGACATTTTGCGAATGAAAGCATAAGGCAAAGTTATTTTTCTCTGAAAACAGTGGATATTGGATGCTCTGCTTAGCAAATAGTCTTTTGCTAAATCAAGCTTAGGTATATACCTATTATTGGTACTGAACTTGCAATGGTAGACACACATCCAGTGAAGTGGTTGCTGGTGAAGATCTAAAGAGAAGTAATTATACAACTATACTGGTTTAGAAACTAAAGGTGACATTCATTGAGTTCAATAATCTGTTGGTGTACTTAAAATAAATAAATAAATTTGCTTCCTGTCTTAGGAACTATTTGTAAAATGTCAATTGTTAAATAGTATTAAGCAGCCTCCAAATTTATTATTTACATGCAAAACAAGTAAAAGTGAGAGAAAACAGGTAATTAATAATGTGGACAGGTAGTACAATCTTTTCTTTTCCACAGGCCTTTGCTTCTCCTTGTAAATCAACTGGGGAAGGTAGCAGTACCAGTGATGTAAGTCTGAAGTCTGAAAAGTTCCAAAGGACTAAAGTTCCCAGGGCAGAATCTGGAGACAGTATTGGCTCTATGTCAGAAGATCGCAACCTTCCATATAGGTAATAAACACAGACCTCATCCCTGATTCTGTAAGTGTACAAATTAAGACATTGGCTTTTTTGACTCTACTGTGGACATGTACTACTATAACTACAAACAAAGCTTTTTTCCAGGATCTCAGCCTTTATCAAAGTTTCTGGCAGTGTAGTCTTTTATGTTGCTTAAACTTAAAATAAGCCCACAGCACTTTTTGGTTTGGTTTTTTTTTTTTTTTAAAAGCTAATTAGGCAAGTTGGAAAACATCAATATACAGTACGTATGTATGTATGTTTAAAAAAAAAAGCTTGGCGCACCTGTGAAACATTTCATGGGGTTTCCTCTTTTAAAAGCATTGACGCGTACAGATCTCAGAGATTTAAAGAAACCGATCGTCCTTCAATAAAACAAATCATTGTTCGCAAAGAAGATGTTGCTTCCAAACTAGAAATGAAAAGGAATGGCCCATCTGACCAAGTCAATATAAAAAAAAAAATGCAGGTATCTAACATGCTTCTTAAAATCCTTTTTCTAATCTGCTGTTTCCACATTTAATTTCCCTCATGAATTAACATACTGCTTAGAACTGCAAAATCAGATTGTGTAACATGAATATTTTATGATAGGGAATGATATTGCATAATTTGAACAGATAATTTATCTCTTAGAAGGATCAAGTTATAAAGAGAGAGCAAGACATTGTTTTGAGAAGGAGACAGAATCTATATCTTATCACTGCCTTTGAATTAGGCCAGATTTATGATTACATACTTTCAGTAGGCAATATTCTGATTTTTATTAGTGCCTCATTCACCTACAGTGCTGAATTTCTGGTTAGCTGCTTCTTCCCCCAGTTGAAGGGAAGACGAGACTGGATGTGTAGAAGACAAAGATTGGAGTCCTTCACTCCTCCCATATTTAAATTACCTCTGAGGTCAAAAAAAGTTGTATTGAAATATATTTTTTCAGAAGGAACTGCAAACTAAAAACTTTTTTTGTAGCTTAGTATCTAAGTGATCTGATCTTTTCTGAAACATAGCTCCACAAATGCTAATTTGAGACCTTTCCTTGTTTGAATGTAACACTAAATAACTCTTCTGGCTAATTATTTCTGCTACTGGATTCCCCTAGGAACTGAACAATGAGATCAACATGCAGCAGACAGTGATTTATCAAGCCAGTCAAGCTCTGAACTGCTGTTTTGATGAGGAACATGGAAAAGGATCACAAGAAGAAGCAGAAGCAGAGAGACTTCTTCTCCTTGCAAGTAGGTTTTTAAACACAAGTTCAATTCTTTGTCATGAACACTTTGTCAAGAACACTTTGGGAGGAACTCTGATAATGCACATACATCATCGTAGATGTAGTTTTTCACCTGGAAAACAGGAGAGGACATTACCTGTTTTGTTTCAAGTTATTTTATGGGTGAGAAGGCATTCTTGGTATCTTTCTTGACCCTAATATTTATGCTATTCTAGAAGATGATTAACATTTGTGTTGCATTTTATATGCTTATGGCAAAAAAAAAATGGTTCAGTACTACTTTTTCTTCTGTTACAACTGTAATTAATTTCTCCCTGCAGCTGAGAAGAGAACTGCTTTATTGGAAGAACTGAATAAACTGAAGAGTGAGGGACCTCATAGTAAAAAAAACAAAGGTGCTTCTGCATCCACTGAATTTGCTCCATCCAGGGGATCTGTTTCCATTTCAGAAATGCGTCTACCTCTAAAAGCAGACTTCGTATGTGGTACAGTTCAAAAGCCAGGTAAAGCTATCAATTGAAAGCTTTTAGCTCTTTTCTCTCCCTTCCCTCATTCTCCCAACTTTTATTTCTTGTTCCTTCTCCTTGGGTTTTTTGTCTTCTATGCTGATGTTCTAAGAAATCTAATGACAACTTAGCCATTACTTTCTGTTCATCTGCTTTTGACGAAGTTTTCAGTATTTTCCATGGTTGTTTTAGTTGCATTTTTTTATGGCTTGTGAGACTTAAGAAACTTATCAGGACTTTTACAGCCAGTCTTAAAATTCTTTGTGGTTCTCTGTAATCTGTTGGAGAGGAAATAGAATTTTATATCTCAGGCTGTCTTCTCTCTTGCCATCTTGGAATTTTTTTGATGGATGCAAGTCTAATACTAAAGATCTTTACATAAATTCTGACCTTTGTGGCATTGTGAAATGCTCATTAAGTCTCTATTTTTTTAAATCCTTCTGTTAACATTGCAAAATACTAAAGATGATAGAATACTAGTATTTGTGAATTGTTATAGTTAATCAAGGTGTCAAAATGTGGATTTGTTTCGTCTTCTGTTCCAGAAGACTATCTGGCAATCTCTCTGTAGGTCTAGAGACCCATCTTGGGATATAGTATACTTCTGGCATGTGGTTGTTAAAAGAATCTGCAAGCCCATAATAACTGGTGCTATTTTATATAGTACCACAAATTATGATTGTGCATGGACAGCTTTCTGCTTCTTGCCTCACTAAAACTTGAAGACAAAAGTTATTGGACAAACATGTTACTGTTCCTGTTGCAGAAGACAGTTCACCTCTGCTATAGGAAAACTTGTCTTAGGGTTACAAAAATATAGGTTTAATTTCTGCCAGTAATTCTCAAAACCAAATTGTCTAAACAGACAACTATGAACTATTTGTCATAAAACCTTTATTTTGGAAGCATAAAGTTTGCTATCCATTGTGCACCAGAAGCTCTAGTAATCACTTGCATCTGAAGAGATGATCAAATATAAAATGTACAAATCAATGTATGCTGGTTATTGCAGTTTACAACAGCTGTTCTGAAAACTGTGACTTGTACTATACAACTGAGCACTCAAACTGTTTGGGGTGTTTTGGTTTGTTTGTTGTTTTTTTTGTTGACTTGATTTTTGTGGGTTTTTTTGTTTGTTTGTTTTATTTTTTAATGTGGTCTCACGTTGCTGAATAGTAGGTAAAGCAACAGCATTGTGCAATTTGCTGCACAAACTCCAGATAACCTCCTGACACTCTTGAGATGTATGTTTGTGGTGGTCTTGCTTGTTTTCCCCTTAGTGAAAGGTTAAGGAAATGTATTGCCTGGATAACCAGTTCCTCCATGGGACTGAAATAAGATCTAGAACGGGCAGTAGCAAGAGCTGATGTGTGCTTGAGCTGACAGACCTAAAGAGTGTAAGTAGCTAAGATTAGCTGCTGAATCTGACTGAAAGTTCTTCTTCTCCCTTCTCACGCAAGGGTTAGTGTAGGTCTGACCTCAGATGCCCCAGGCAATAATGAGGTTTTTATAAACCCTATGGAGACAGTCCTACTAGTAAACACAGCACAGAAAAAATTGTTTTAAGACTAAGTTCATAAGTAAGTCTTGACTGTAACCAAGTATTTAATTGGGGTGAAAGAGATGTATTTAATTGTAATTCGGTACTCTGGGATTTTTTACATACTTTGAACTCCTCAGGCTGACAAAACTACCTGATGTGTATTTACAGACTCAGCAAATTACTACTATGTAATAATCCTGAGATCTGGAGCAGAAAACATGGTTGCAACTCCATTAGCAAGTACTGCCAGTTCCCTGAATGGAGATGCTCTTACTTTTACTACGACATTTACTATGTAAGTATAAACTAGTTTATAGTTTAAACTAGTTTTGAACGAATTTCAACTCTGATGGTAGAGCGTGCAAAAAATGTTTAAAATCTTCATACAAGGATGTCATAATCTGCAAACAAATCTGGTAAGATTTTGTGGTATGGTAGGTATTTCCTGCTTCAAGAAATAGCTGGAATGCACTTCTCTCAGAAAAGCAACCTAGGATTATTCTACATCCATCAGCTATTTTTTTCCCCTGCTTTTTCTACCTTTGTTCTCTCCTGGAACACCTGTGAAGACAGATGGATTACTGTGTTTGAGATGTGTTTTTCTCTTTTGCAGCAAATAACATTTTGTTTACCTATTTGGTTTTAGTGTCTGGAAAAAATAGTACTCTTACAGGTAAAACTTTAAGCTCTCATATGCCATCTGAAAAGGTATTGTGAGTTCAAATGGCTGTTTGTTATCAGAAGTCTTCCAAAATAAATAAACAAACTCCCTTTTTAAAGTCTAATTGAACTAGAATTTTCACTTAAAGCTATTTACTCAGACCCAATCTGTTTCTAGAAGTGTGTGGCCAGCAGTGTACTTCAGGGTGCAATCCAAGAAATGGTAGATGTACTTGTTTTCCCTTTCCCTTTTGTTTTTTTGAGATCTGCACAGTATTTTTAAATAGTAATACTCTAAAGTCTTAAAAATAGCAATGCTAGTTGCACTGAAGAGTACTGTCATAGAAGTGAACAGATCTCAAACAGCCCAATTGCCCTGCAGGAGCAAATTAAGCTTACTAAAACTAAGCTCTTAGTCAGCACTATGGCTAAGCTTCTCTGCAGAACCTAGCTGCTCCCTGGACAGTTTTAAAGAGCTGAAGGAGGGAAGAAATAAAGAGTAACTCAAAAAAAAAAAACCAAAACCAAACACAAAACACCTCCAAAACCTCCCCCACAAACCAAAACAAAAACCTTTTTGCTTCAGTCTCTGTTTAACCTATTTCTCCTCTTCCTTCCTTTTAGGCATGATGTATCAAATGACTTTGAAATAAATGTAGAAGTTTACAGTTTGGTATGTATCAAATGCACAGTTCCTGTGAAGAGGATGTGTAAGGGAAAATAATGTGCTCTACTTTCTTAATACCTTCTTTCCTTACAGGTGCAGAGAAAAGAAGTTACAAGCACTGATAAAAGGAAAAAGGCAAATAAATCTAAGGTAAATGAAACATGAAAATCAGTATGTTAAGTTTCAACAGAAGGTGCACTAGGAAGACTACAGTGTCTTCTGTTAGACCATCTGTGGCTTGCTTTTCCTCTCCTTTCTTGGAACATCTGCAATGACAGATGGATTATGGAGACCTGCAGCAATTAGTGGATTGGACTTGCAGCACTTGGTTGAATCTGAAATATATTGGGGGGGGAAGAAGAAGTCTTACTAGTTCTGGAAAATGTTATGCTTTGCAAACTTTTATGTATTAGGTGTGGTGCCTCTGACAGTGACTTAGTGCCCTTATTCTCCCCTTTACTTAAACTGCGACAGTCAATATGCCCTACCCTGGAGTTTGATTTGTCTTAAAGATTTTATTGATCAACTGAAAACTTTCTTTCTCCTTGGTGTTAAGTAAAAACACTAGATGCTTGGTTTTTTTTAAAGCAAACATTGTTTTAATAACTCCTTGGACAAAATATTTCAGCTTGGATAGGGTGCAGGTATCAAATGTTTGTGCTTTATTAAGGATACGTAACCCCAAACAAACCACCTCCAGAAAGTTTGTGGAGGTTTGTTGTTTTGGTTTGTTTTGTTTTTTGAGGGGGGGAGAGTGAGCAGAGATAGGTTGTATATTTCTTCTCGTCATTCCAATAGCTGGGCACACAGTGAATTAATGACCATGTCTAATTTCCTCCTCGTCAAAGTATGTCACTTAGAAAAAAAAAAAAACAAACAACCTTTAGTGTCTTTCAAAACATTTGGAATGAGTACTTAAATCCTGTCTCTAAAAACAGAAATAGGACACTTCTTTATTCTTTACTTCCATTTGGCACAGTAAAAGCATGCTTCTACCTATCCTCTAATAAAAGTTTCAAGTCCAGGGTTTTATTCTCTCCTGTGCTGAAGTTTAGAGGAATTTTTACTTAAAACTGAATGGTTTTGTCGGTAAGTTGCTCATGTGGGGTTACAGGTTTACCAATGCTATTCTATATCTGCTTTTTGACAAGTTTCCTAGACTTTTCTTTCAGCTTCAAGAAAAGATGAGTACATAATTACAGTTCATGTTTGATATACAATCTCATTTCAACTTTGAGATTTTAATTTGAAAACTGCAGCATGGTAGCATGTGGAACATCTCTGTACTTTTATTGTTAACTTTTACCTTTAAATAAGCAAATGTAACTTTGAACCTCATGTAATGAAGTTAAAAGGCTTTAGATTGCTTTTTCAAACACATGCTGTTCATCCAAAAGATATTGAATGCTTAAACTTCAGTAACTATTTCTTTGATAGGTAATATTCTTTCTGCTGAAATACGTTACATCCAGTCAAAACCCAAGACTTACTCATTACAAGTATCCATTCAAAACTTACCTAGATAAACCTTCAGAAGTTTCACTGTTTAATTTTCACACTAGTGTGGTCAACAAATTCAGTAACAAATGCAACATCTTCTTGTATTCCTTTGTAGGTTATTACTCCAAAGAGATTACTAACGTCTATTACCTCTGTAAGTATGAAGATCTGGTTATGATCCCTTCCAAAGACCATAATCTCACACTGAATAAGGCTGTGCCCTTAGTAGGCTTTTTCTGTCCCTTACTTAAAACTCTATAAACTGCCCAGTTTTTGCCAAATTCTTCAGTCATCAGCTCAAGAAATAGATAACAGCTCTAAACATGTAATGCTGGAAATATGCAGTTGCTACACATTTATTTGGACTTTCTTTTCAAGTTGTTTCTGTTTGTTTTTTTCTTTTTTTTTTTTTAAGTATTTCAAATGTAGTTCTGCTCTACCCTAGCTTTGTGTTTTGTAGAAACTGTCAGAATTACTTTTCCATTAATTTATTTTCCATTTATTTCTCTCTCTTTTAGAAAAGCAACCTTCTTACTCCAGGTAAGTAAAGTTTAAACATCTTATGCCAAGATGAATAATCTACGCTTTATGTCAAAACCAGTGTATCAATAAATAATACTTGTAACAGATGACAATTTGGAAGTAATAAGCACCGAATTTGCCAGTCCAGAAACTGGTCCTGTGTTTATATCTGAGTTACCATTGAATTCAATGGAAAAGATCTTTACAAAACCGAAAGTAATGTCTCGTATCAGACAGCCATGGTTTGCATTCTTTTCCTGAAAATGTGAATTCAATTGTCTGATGTCAACAAAGTTTTACAGAATAACTTGAAGATACAAAGAGGTCCTGAAGCATTGCTTGTGTACAGTATTGTATGCAATAACACATAGAAATGCTTATATATTTCTGACTCTTGATGGAAGGGAAGAACAGCATCTCTGAGTGGTTTTCTAACTACATAAAAATGTGTTATATACTTGTATGACTAGAGTACGAGATACTTGAGCTGACCTTAGTACAAATTGCAACAATAAGGAGCTCATGAACTAACTGGAATGTCTATCGTGCTACTGCGACTAGTAAGATTTCTTTACCTGAGCTACAGTGTGTGTTTCTATTGCTATAAATGCAAAAAATAGGTGTACAAATTCTAGAAGACTGCAGCATGTCACTTGAGAAGAGGTGAAGGGATTTAAAAGGCATGTTTTTACTGCAGGATGTGTGTGCTTTGTAGCATGTCCTAGTGTGCTCTCTGTCCCTCTGAGACTTCTTAAAATGCTTTTTCTCCCTTGTGGATATTTCAAGACCTCTTTCTGAAAGAAAAGGTCTACTGGGGAGGAATGGTGTGCATCAAGATTCTCTCTGAATGTCCTGCTGGGCTGCACTGCAAAGAGGGCTTCCCCTAGAGTACTGAGTAGGGCATGCATACAGTAGTACAAATAAAGCCTTTTTTTCTTTTTTTTTTTTTTCTTTTTTTTTAAGCCTTGCAGCATCCTGATTGTGTGTTGTATTATGACTTCAGTCTAACTTCTTTCTCCGCAGCCATGGCCAGTCCAGGTGGCCCAAATGCTATACGCAGTACTAATTTCATCCTTGTTGGATCCCACAAGCTATCGCTGTCTTCTGTAGGAAATGCCAAATTTGCATTGGACAAGGTAATGGAAATTACTAGTTATTAATCCAAAGGTAATTGCATACTACTGGAGAAATGAATATGAGTCTGGACCTACTGTTTTCAGGTGAAATTATCATCCTAGAAATGAAACATAAAGGTTTATAGATATGTTGTTTGTATATACATAAAAAATTTATGTATAGTTGTTACTTGTATCTTAAAATTACACTTCATTTATATGCAATTGAATATAACAGAGAAAGACTTATTACTATGCCAGATGCTCTTTCGTTTCTGTAGCTCAGTGTAAGGTTTGGTTATGCAAAGATAATGAAGGCATTTGTTTACTGATTTGCTTTCACTGACAAAAAATTGATGTATGCAGTTGGCATCTCTGTACATGGTCTTCGTATTGTTTGTTGCTCTTAGCCTTGCAGTTATCACTAAATAAGACATTTAGTGTGTTTTAATGATAATGAAGTATTTGAACTTCTCTTCATTTAATTGACCTAAAAATTACCATTTGAATATAGTTAGGATTATGAGTTTTTCCTTTCATATCCCAATTAAATTTGTAAAAGCAAATTATCTTAATATTGAGGGAGCTATTATTGAGTCTTATCCCATTAGTTCCTTGTCTAAACAGAATGTTTATTGGCTTTTACAGTCAGAAGTTTAAAAAATACATTTTTACATTCATTATAATCTCTTGACCTTGTAATGTCTTATACCTAAAACTTATTTTAATAGGTGTTTATGCCAGCAGCTATCTTAATCTAATTTAAATTAATTCAGAACTTACTACAGTTTATGGTACTACTAAATCACATCTTTATCTATCCAAACAGCATCACTAGTATAATTTTTTTTTCTTGGCTAATTAAGTCATATGTATTGATAGTATTATTGCAATTATAACTCCTGATGAGAGTTGAGATGAAATGAACTAGTAGCGTTTGTGCATAAGGCTTAAAACAAAATATTGCAATAATGCCAGCTTGCTGTTTAGAAGTTTTTTACTTCTTGCAGATAGAAGCAGACTCTATTACTGAAACAGTTGGCAGAACTTAACACTTGAATTGCACTGGTGTTACTGACTACATGAATTTCAGAAGTAGCAGCTTTGGTTCTTCAGCACAAGTGTTCCTGTTAACCAGAACTATGTGTAGAAATCTTTGTGTATGGCTTACTTATTGGAAACTCATTGTTCTTGGAATTAGTGGAATCAGCTCTTGCAACCAGCAATTTGGGTTTGAACTTCTTCAGTTTACTCTGTGGCACAGGACACTGGACTAGGACTACTGAACTGTAGAGCAAGGTTTAAATAGAATTCCAGGGAAACCATCACTTGGTTAATTTTTTGCAGGTGCAGTCGTAGTTATCTGACAAAAAGGGGAAATCTTGTTTGTCACTTGAGTTTTATTAAATTATGTCAGTAAATCTTCAGTTTTGACTTGGCCTATGTCTGTACCAAACAGCTGCTTCATACATTTCTAATAAGGAACAAGCTACTGTCATAGTAGGTTTTTTGTTTCATCCCTCTCTTTTATACATAATGTTAAAATTCAGGGTAGGGAAGGACCAAAATATACTCATGTATAACTGTGTCCTTTCTTCTTCTAAACTTTACCTTTACACTAATTGCATTGAGCATGTTTCTTTTTTCCCTAGATAAATTTTGAAGGGGAGGAAAAAGAACTGTTGGGCTATATGTTCCAAGACAAGGTTGCTATAATCCTTTAGTTCATAACTTAAAATAGGAAACTGCTTTCTAGTGCATGCTGCTTATCTCTGTCTGACCTTTTTGCTTTTTCTTTTTTTTTTAAATTCCTCTAAGAAAATGCTTATAAAGATTTACTAACTAAACACAAGATGTTAGGAGCCTTTAGGACTTGCAGAATTCTCCCCCTTGTCTTTCACAGTAATAAGCATGCTGCTAGAACTCAGTTATTTGGGCTGCCTCGGGCTTTTCCTTAACTAGTATGTGCCTCTTGTCTTCCTAGGTCACTAGCGAAGGGATTTTTTTACTTCAAAACAAATCGATGTGTCTCTTAAAGATTGCTGGTCAGGAAATTTGGGCCAGCTTCTTTATGAACTGCAGAGAACATAGAATCAGCTACTCTGTCGATAAGAGAACCAGAGAAAAATGACTGGCGGCCTAAATGTTGGTTTAACTCAACTTGTTGCTGCTCAAAATTGAGCAAGTGATAATTTTAGTACTTATCTCTTATTTTTAATCAAAAGTCTCTAAAGAAACCAATTTTTCAAAATCTTGAATTATCTTGAGTACCTTTACAGATAATCTTCTATGACAGTAGGACAACTGCTTAAAGCAGACACCTGAATGAGCACACCAGAATGCAAGCTAGCCTACCCATGGGTTTTAGTTTTCTCTTCATCTACCTGGATATTTGACAACTTACTTTCTTTCCATCAGCTCCACCCCCTCAAAAGGGATAGATTGACAAGTAGAATGTAATATTTTCTCATTATGTGCACAGGAGGGTGTTTCAAGACTTGCTTTAGTAATTAGTAATGGTGTTGCAGGTTCTGCAAAACTGTATGTTCTGTTTATTATACAACCTCTTTGCTTCACTGTCATGCAGCTCTTCACTGGTAAACTTCAGAATTCATTGACTAGATTCTTCTGTCCTGACATAAACCAGAAAGGGTTGGTGAGTGGCCAAATGTCCTTGATGGCCTCATTCAGAAATGGATTTTACTGTGGTTTGCTAGAATGTAACCCAGTGTTCCCTGATGTAGCATGTAGGGTTATAGTTGTCTTTGCTGATAAAAAATCCAACTTATTTACATGATGTTGGAAAGTTTTAGTAATTTTTGCTTTTCAAATGGTCATGCGGGCTCCTACCTGATGCTTAGAATTTTTCTGTGCTATACTGTAGGGCTGAGTATGCTGTGATAGAGTAGATCTAACACATAAAAATGATTTGATCAGCTGCTTGTGCACATGTGTATCACATCTAGAAAGAAGCTGCAGGATGTCTACAATTCAAAGGCAATTTGTTTCTAGCCATAACACGTATTCTGGTGTTCTGCAGGATTCACTGAGGCCTATAGATGTGCACTTTTAACTACTGAGGGTGACTCTTGTTCATCTTAAGTACTAGAAATATTTAATTCTGTTTGATTGACATTGATTCTGGGGCTTTAAAAGCTCCTTATTGCAATGTAAACATATTGATTCTCTGGCAAGTGGTTCTTTGTGTTTGACTAGCACCATCAACTTGTCTGTTTCTAGTATATTTTTTAAATATTATTTGTCTTATTTTATAATATGTAGTAATATATAATTTATATTATTTTAAATAGTATTTATTTTTCTGATTTTTTTAAATTACTATTATTATCAGAAACATTCACGTTTCTGTTTCAGTTGGGGTCTTTTTGCAAGATTCTTAACAATATTGCTTATTTAGATTAGCAACAAAATATGGTATGTAGAATGCCCTGAGCATAAATTGCTTGTTGTATTAGCAGTTTGTCTCTTAGCTTTCTTAAGGGGGGAAATAAAAGAAGGGATGTGATTTTGTAGGAGTAGTCAGAGTAATGGGGTACTATATGTGGGAAGGACTGGGAGAAGTCCAAAGACAGACCTTGTTGCATGCTTCTTCTAAGAACTCTTGACTATCAAATAACTGTTTAACCAACCTCTAGTACAATAGTTAAGCTGCCTTTTTTTTTTTTCCAGTGGCGGAAGATAGGACTTGGAACCCTTTCTGTTAAAAGTTACTTAACACAGGTCTTTAACACATTGAGGGCCAGTTGAGAAAAACTGTTTTCATTACTTTTCCCCTTGTTAGTTTTTTTTAATACAAAGACTTATCTGAGTAGGCATTACTACATCAGTATCTGCTAAAAAATACTTATGGTATCCAAGTACCATTCCTGTTTAAGCTCACTTTTCATATTTTCCAAACAACTTAATGTCAAGCTGAGGCAGAAGCTTTTGCAGGGTGTGGACTGGTGCCTTCTGTTGTTTCTAATCATGCTTGGAGTGCCTGTTGTCATAGAGAGAATGCATGTTTGTCCATATGTCCTGAGCAAACTACTAAGCAAATAATTCTTAAAGAGCTTCTAAATGAACTTGAAACAAAAAGTGATTATTACTGTCTTGCTTGAGACTGACTGCTGCTTTCTGGCTGAAGATCCTAGGAGCAAGACAGTGCTAACATCTTGGTGCAGGTGGCTTGCTTAAACCAGTAAGAGTTGGGAGGTGTCCAAATTAAATAACTAGTTGTTTTACTTTTTGCAGGTGCCCTTTTTGTCCCCTTTGGAAGGTCATATATATCTAAAATTGAAATGCCAAGTGGACTCCTTGGTGGAAGAAAAAGGGTTCTTGGTAAGGTATTCACTTGAAACTTTTCCCTTGGGAATAACAAGTCCTATTAAATGTAGTCACTTCACACATGTATTTAAAGCTTAAAAGTGGCTTGATATTTTTTTCCCTCTCTGAACCAGACCCCAAATATTTCCTAGTTTATCTTCTAAACATGACTAAGTCAAAGCTATCTCTTAAGAATTTGTGTATCTCTCTTTTAAACACTATTAGTTTCTTATTTTGAGTTTAAGTTAGCCTTCTCTTGCTGTAATCTGTGATACAAGGTGAGATTTTAATCTCTCTGGCAGAAAACATTACAAGACATCTTGGTTTGGTTTCTTTGGGGTTTTTTTGAGTCTAGTAAAAACAAGATTGAGGGTTTTTTCCCCACTGTGTTCACAGCCTTTGGAAGTGACAAGGAATTGACAGTACTTTTTTTTCTGAGAAACGTCTTTAGCAGTTCTCTCTCTTAAAACTGGACTCCAAAAATGAAGCGGATGTTTGAGCCTGAGAGGTGAAACTGTCGATGTCCAGCAGATGGCAGTAAATGTGCTATGGAAATACTGCAGCACAACACTAACGTTTCTGTTATTTTGGTGTTTTCAGAAATCAGAATTTCTTAAGACTCTTTTCAGACACTGCTTTCTGTCTCCTTTCCCTTCACTTAATTGAAGTTGAACAGATTTCATTAGATGCAAACATTTCTTATGCTTATGGTATTTGCTGTCCCATGTTTCTGTGTACTAATTTAAGAAAGTCCATATTTGCTTCCACTATATAATGTGTAAAACTGGAAGAATGGTGTACATACATATTAAATTTGTCCAGAGTAAGGGTTTGGAAACTTTCTGCACCATTAAAAATTATAAACTGAATTGTGATGAGTGAAAAACACAACACACACAAATTAATTGGAAAATAAAGGTTCTGTACAAGTTCAAGGCGAGTCACGAATACAAGTCAGATACTAAAGTTTCCATTCCAGTACTAGGGAAATGGGGCTTGAAATTGATAAAATCCTTCATCCAGTAAAAGAACTGCCAACACAAACATTTAAAAATCAATTTCTAATTTCTTTTAAACTGACTGGACTCTAGAGTGTGGCCTGTTGATTAGCCAAATATTTTGTAATCCTGAATTGTAAGTCAAAGATTTAAATTGTAGGTCAAGGACTTAAATATCTATTAATAATAAATTGTTACCCGTGTTTTCTGAACTATTCATGCTGCATCTACTGTAAGTAACCCACCATTATTTTTAAATAATGGGAATGCTGGCCACCGTTGACATGAAAATCTCGTAGTTTGAAACAGCAGTGATAGGCGCATTTTTAGCAAGAGGCTGCAAACTTGAGAATGATAATGTGAGCCCATTTTCTATGCTATCTTGAAAATAAATATCCTGTGCTAATAGAAGGCTCTCCCAGTATAATTTTTTTCCTTCTCTTTTGTGTACTCCTATAACAGATTGTATTTGCAGAACCGTTCTGGTAGCAAAATAGTCAAGTACAGACCAAGCTCAAGGCATGTTACCCCATTTTTAATTTTTTTATTATTATTTTTTTAAAGACTATGTTTGAAGATGTTAGTGGATTTGGAGCATGGCATAGGCGCTGGTGTGTGCTCTCTGGAAATTGTATCTCTTATTGGACATACCCAGATGATGAGAAACGAAAGGTAATGCTTCTTTATAAAGCTCAAGCCTAAAGTTCTGTAGTATCCTACACAACTACCTATTCATTTTTAAGGCTTAAAACAGGTAAAGATGTTCAAAGTATTCAAGTTCATAAAGCTGCCTTGGGGAATGGAGGGGACTTGTCTTTATAAACTCACTGGGCAAACCTAGAAACCGACCATGCTGTCTCGTGAGAAAGGGAAAAAGTGAACGAGGATCCATATTTAATTTCCCCTTTAGTCTTAAAGCTTTCCATTGTGCTTATCAAATGACTATATTTAATTGAATTTGATAAGACCTGTACAGCTTAATAAGCAATAATGTACCTAGTTGCCTTAAGTTTTAGACAAAATATGACTGACCACGTGAAAAAGAATTAGAGTGGGCAATCCTTCTATATTGCAGAAGCATAGCTGTAATTAGGGACTATCTTATATGCAGCTATTGTTGTCTTGCAGTTGCACATTATAGCTGGAACTGGTGCTTCTTGATTCTCACAGAAACCAAGTTAATGCCTGGCTAATGAGACAAATCAGAGGTTCATCTGTCACTGAGGTGAACCTTCCTGTCTCCTTACCCTGTTCTCTCAGCATGTGCTAAAATATTTCCAGATCCTTGTAAGGACTGCTTTCAAGAGGGTTTTTCTGACTCACTGAAGTTATTTACCATTAAACACTTTCTTGTTTATTGGCAGAACACTTTCATTCCCAAACTCTGTGGCAAACTGGTCTTTTTGGGTCTTCTATGCCAGTCCAGATGCTTGAGTTTAGTTTCTTCCCTGCTAACATAAGAAGACCATATGCTGATAGTTGACATTGCCAAAATACATCAATGTACTTTCTTCCCATGCCAGAAGAGAGGGAAAAATCTCTGCCCACTGTAATAGAAAATAGGCGATAATTAAATTAATTAAGCAAGAAAAAGGTTCCTATTCTGCTTTTTTCTACAAGAAAGAGACCTCAGTTTGTTTTCCTGATTCTATTCTTGAAAATCTTCTACACTTGTTTGACTATTGTTCTGAGAAAGAGTCAGCCGTATTCTTTTGTTATACTTTTATCTACAGCAATATTAAACTTACTAAATGCCTCCCCTCAATCCTGCTGTATCTGTTCCATCATACAGAAATAGATGTAGCTCAGATACATCATTATTAGACCATGATTGCTTTAAATCACAAAATGCTTTTTTTTCTAAAATGAATTTCCTATGGCTGTACATAGATCACCAACGTGCAACTCTTTTCCTAATGTTCCTTGGAGTGGAGCTGTCCTCGTTTTTCCTGTAACTTGGGTTATTTTAACTGTCTATGAAATAGTGTAGTGAGCATGCCCAATAAATAGCAAACTCTTCTCCAAGCCAAGAGTAGCTTGTGATCTTTCCCTGATGAGGTATTCTGTAGGTATGAAGAATCAGTGCCAAGGTCTGTCACTAACTTTAGGCATACAGCTGAGCTTCTCTCTATAGTCAGCATATACCTATATATGACTGCCTTGAAATTTGGAAGGCTCTTCAGAGAGGCCTATCTCTTGACTACAGAGGGAGCTAAAGCAGCTGGACTTGGGACTTAGGTGTCTTAGTTGAGTGTTTGAAGATGAATCCATATATGCTTATAGGCTTTGACAAGAATGATGCAAGAATCCCTAAAGTGTGTGCTTTCTGTAGGCTTTGACAGGGTTTACTCTTAGCAGTTTGGACTTTGTTAAGAAGTTCTCTTGAAATTGAGAGTTAAAGCATTCTAAGGAATAAAGGGGAGGTACATCTTTCTGTAGCCTAAGCCTTTGATAAGGGATAGATATGTTAGCAGTATTGTATGTGGCTGAGCAGAGCATGTTCCATTGTCTGTCTGATCTTGCTTTCAGCCATGGCCCTAAAATGGCAAAAATTGTCTAAGTGTATGTTGTTCAGAATTACTCTTGACTGCAGTATCCTTGACTGATGAACTGAATCCACTTTCAGCATCCTTTGGGCCGGATAAACTTGGCTAACTGTACCAACCATCAGATTGAACCTGCCAACAGGGAGTTCTGTGCCCGTCCCAACACTTTTGAACTAATAACTGTCAGACCTCAGAGGGAAGATGACCGAGAGACTCTGGTCAGCCAGTGCAGAGACACACTCTGTGTTACAAAGTAAGTACATAAAATCATGGAGGTTGTGGAATGGAATGAGTATGGGATGGTGTTTTACCTCGTGATAGTTTTAGTAACTTAGAAGCTTTACAACTTTGTCATATCAATGCTAAGCTCATTTAAATGCTAAGATTTTTGGATGGCATTTGAACTGTTTGGTTCACTTTTAGACCTATTTTGTCCTTCTGTTCCATTTCAGTATTCTGAGAACAAAGCACTCCACTTCCATTTCCATTTTGGAAATGCCAAGTGGCTTGGTAACAGGATTATAGAATCTTCATTTTTTTTTTTTCCTCTGCTATTTGGGCTTCTATGGTTGATCAGTTTTACATTTTTCACAATAACTAAGTGGAGGTAGAGAATAATCCACTGGGTTCTTTGCCTTTTAGGAACTGGCTATCTGCTGATACTAAAGAAGAGCGTAACCTTTGGATGCAAAAGCTCAACCAAGTCCTTGTTGACCTTCGCATGTGGCAGCCTGATGCCTGCTACAAACCTGTTGGAAAGCTTTAAACTCTGGAAAGGAAATATGAAGAAAATATGCGAAAATCCTAATTAACTACACAAGAAAAGAACTGAAGTGAAAATATGGGAAGTCCTCTGGGTCACTTATGCTTTAAATTTGAGAGGGTATTTAACATTATATAGGATTGTGTTGTGCAGTATTTTTATTTCACTTAAAAATTTTCAAAACTTTTTTACTTCCTAGCTTTTGAGTATGGTAGGAAGCAATTAGCAGTTTCTTAATATTTATGTAACTCCTTTTTTGGAAGTCTTCTAGCTAGGTACATTCTCTCCTTTAAACAACTAAATTATTTCAGGAAATCACACTTCAGGGCAGGAAGAAAAAGCTAGTGGAAAAACAAGCTTTCTAGATAACTCAGCTCCCTAAAAGAAACAATATCTTGAAATACTCCAACAAGGATGCTGCTGAAGGACAAGATTTAATGTTGGAGGGTCTGTTGGGGTATCTTGTAAGAATCAGATATAGAAATTATTAGTCAATTTTATTCTACAACATGCAATATAGATATTTCTTGCTTGTACAGTACCCTTGTGGTCAGAACAATAGAAATGCAAAATATAATCATACTACTCTTGCAATTTCTTATACAAACCAGTATGGGTAAGTGCATGGCACGGCATGTACACTATGTGATTTACAGGTGTGGAATTACGTATGCAGTATATTGCACTTTGATAGAAATGAAAAGTCTTGAATGTTTTTGTTAGGACTGCTATATAAAAATATCTAATAGAGAAATTTAGGTTTAGGGCTGTATACATCAGTATTTCCTGGGACTTGTAGTTTGTCCAAGCTAGAATTCTCCCTTTGAGAACCAGGAATAGGTTAACAGGTTGTAAAAGTCCTTTTTTGGTTTTTTTTTTTTTTTTTTTTTTAAATAATAAGACTTTACAAAGCTGCTATGTACCAACTAATACTCCGCTGGCTGAAAGTACGGGTCTTCCTCCCCTTGACAGACATGTGCGCAAATTCATATAAAAGCAGTACTTAAGACCCATCAAAATTGCAAAATTTCTTACATAAAACTTGCAGTTTTCACATCTTTTCACTGGGCTTAGTGAAATACCAGCTCATTATTTCACTATTGCAGATGCAGTAGTGGAATACTTAAAATTGCTATTGCTGTTACATATTCACACTCAAAACACTAAATTCTGTTAGCTCATACTGTTTTCATCCTGCCACTTTTGTACTTGCTTTTAAATTGTTTTCTCTTTCTTTTATGTCTTTAAATATTTCTAAACTATGTATTGAGATTTATTTTATTCATTTAAAATAAAAAAATAAACCATCTCCTGCTTTTTTCATAGCATCTTCTATGCATTTGTAACACTAGTTTGTAGGCTAAAGAAGTGCTGGGATCCACACAGTGTTTGAGAAAGGATTCTATTTTGTACATGTATCACAATTCTACTTTGTTTGAGAAGATAATTTGAGGCCTTGGATGTAGCTAGCACCAAATTTTCTAGTGGGAGGCCAGGCTGTCCATGTCCAAAAGTTCATCAGATATGAAGAGGAGAGATTGTTCTTTTCTTTAGTGACAGAGACAGGGCGGCAGAGTACCACATTAATACAACACGGACTTTCATGCTGGATATGTGGTAGGCTGTCTTCTTAAACTTCCAAGTGGATCTTAAAAATCATTAAATACAGAATTATCAAATGAGTCCACAGAAAGGTGCTAAGAACTGAATTGGATATATCCAAGGGAACAACATATTTTTATTTAGGTTGATTGGGCTATTATTCATTGTAGAAACCAGTCTGTTTGTTCAATGACCAAAAAATAGTTATCCCTCATCAAGGAAAAGTAAAAAGTGTAGCAGGTGGTGTAAGTTAGAAAAACTGACCTCTGGTGAGTTCTGGGCACAAGCTCTCAGAGGTGAGGACATGGGCTACTGCAGCCAGCAGAAGCATGGGTTGCCAGCTTAGCTGACTTGCACTGCTGTGTGCCACCTCCTCCCAGGAGCTACATTAAAAGAGCTCCTCTGCTCTTTTAAGGGTGAGCTGAGTATTTTGCAAAAAAATGGTGACATATTTTTTCCATGTTTGTAGCAGACCATTTTTAAAAAGGGCAGACTGTGAATTCAGATAGCTTTAGGTAGCTTTAGATGTTCTATACCTCAGAAATAGTTCCTACTGTCTGATTTCAAACAAAGCTCTAAGTTTTGTAAAAAGCATTTACAGAGTGAAGTCAAAAAAAACCTTCCAATTTGCAGTGTGTTGGACCCAGCCAGTGACATAATCCCTGCTGTATTCACATGCTCTGACTCTCCCCCAAAGAGACCTTGACAGACCATTCCTTCTAGAAATACATATTGCTATAAAGTTTAAATTGCATGGGACTATACTTAGCTTTCCAAGAGAAACTTTTTGTTTCTTGTTTATTTCTCTCTTCCCTATGCATTTGTCATCTTCAACCAATCTAAGCACCAGGAGACGGTTTACAGGAAACTAATGGAATAGACTAGAATTTGTAGTTCTTACTGCTTTAGCATAAGTAAGCTTTCTCAGCAGCATTTTTTTAAGCATAGGACATGTATTTTTAGAAGGTACAGGTAAGTGATTGATGGTTGGGGGTGCAGATCTTCAGCTGTTTTTTGCATTTGAAATAATAGACACAGTAGTTGTAAGAGGTGGTGGCATAATAGGCCCAAAATTCATCTTTATTCACTGATAGTTACTGCATTGCAAATCAAGTTTCTGCATACAGCCCAATTTGGAGCTGCAGAGCTTGCCTCTAAGGCATGAGGGCATGTGCTTTGGTCAGTGCAACTCCAGCTAGAGGCAAGCCCATTCCTTGGTGTCCCTCAGAGACCCCATATCCAGCATGGAGCAATGGCACTGGGCAAACCTGAGAGCTTTGGCTTGTGGTTCAGCTATGGTTTCAGGTTGTCTCTGAGAAAATGTCATAATTGTATAAGAAGTGGTTTTTTCCATGGTTCGGAAATTCAAGAAGTTCACTAATAAGAAAGTCTCTAAGTGAAAAACGCTTTGCTCTGGGCAATGAAGCTCATTTTAGCTGAGGAAATTTCAGTTTTACTAGTTTGTAAAACTCTTAATTGGTGTTATTAAGCCTCAAATGAAATACAATAATTTGCAATGAAATTGCCTTGAAAATTAGGCTTCTAAACACGATTCCCTTCCCCCTTTTAATTGCTACACTTTTTATGTTAGTGTAGAGGAAATCATCTGATATTCTGTAATTAATGCCAATGCTGTACTTGGTCTATAGTAAAACCATGTGGATGTACTTGTTTCTGTCCTTGTGTTATATTCAGTGAAACATAAGAGGCCTGAATAGGTAATAAAAAATAGAAGCTGTTCTACCTGGCCAGGGTGCTTGGAATTTTATGTTGCTTGGATAGAATTTGCACAGAAAGCAAGGAGATTTCCTTTTCCTTCTAATGCTAAATAATTTCCCTGGGCATGACTCTCTGGAGTTGAAACTATTTCTTGGGAGACTGGATATTTTGGCAACATCTAAATGCCTTGAATGAATTGGGGCCTTATTAACAAGTATCATTCAATTAAGGAATATATTCCCTTTTGGTTTCCTAAAGTAGGTGACGTGAATATTTACTTAAGTGTTAGAAATTCCTTTGGGATTACTGCTATCTTAATAAAAGACATGGCATTGACTGTGCTCTAAAAAAAGGAATAGGATCTAGCAAAGCAATAATGCTTCAAAATAATATAAGCCAAGTCATCCTCTGCCTATTCAAAATGCTGAGCGGGTGCATCTCCCGCCAGGCATCTCCTTTGGTTTGGACCACAGCCTAAGACCTGCCTCATGGGTGACACAGCCCTTGTACAAAGGATATGCTCAGAACAAAGAGCAGAGCAGGTAAACCTGAGCTTTGGCCAATCAGGGTGGGTTTTAGTCATGCCATGTTAAAGCTTTCTACTTACCAGATTTTTACTGCCTGTAATTAACGCCATTTTATGCTGTCTGATCCCCCCGTTATCGGTAAGGTTGTGAATAGAGTAAAGCTATCTCTAAATTTAAAATATGTATTTATTTTGTTAAGAGCATGAATAAGCTGGTGAAAAAACAGTGATTCTCAAGGTTCAAGTCTATCTATGAAGTAGAGCAGGTAAAGTCTGCCCAGTATTTTCAGTGGTTCCTGTGTCATGCCTATAAAAGATGTGGGACTGGGCATATTATTTGTTAGGAAGCTAAAGAGCAAAGATACATTACAGGTTGAAAAAGCAACCTGTTTTCAATACATGAAGGGTTGTCAAGTTAATATCTAGTTAATGGGGAGAAGAGAACCTATGCTCAGTCAGCCTGTGCTAATGCTGCCAGGCAAATCAAAATTGTAGTGCCTTGTTATTCCTGGCACATTTTAATGAGCAAATAGCAGCTAAATAATGTATTGACAGTCAGGGCAATTACATACACACAACTTATAGCAACATAATGGATTTGAGGTTCCCCCCCTCCTTTTGGATCAGATTAACCATTGAAAAAGTAAAAATGGAAGCCAAGTAATAATGTTCTGCAGGGGGGAAAAAATGAAATAGGGCTAGAAGTTTGCTACATACAGAAAAAAAATTTATGGATTTGCAAATTGGTACAATAAATGGTCTAGCTGGCAGGTATCCTTTGATTTTTATTTTTGTAGCTCTGCAGAAAAAGCATAGCCTACTTGTGCAGCTGAGATACAAACTGAAAAAAATGCTGTTGTGCTATGTCCACTGCTACTGGCTCTGATAACTTCCCCTCCCCCTTTTTTACTGTGTGTCTTTAATCATCTTGACTCGTGGAATGCACTGGGAAGCATCACCATAAATCACATTATGGCTCTGGCATTTTGGAAGTCAGTGTCCCCCTTGATCTTTGAATATAGCTTCAATCTGGTCATTGAATGGATTCTCCTTTCCGAGCACTTGAGGCCATTCGCGTAGTGCCTTCTGCCAGGTAATGCTTGTTCCAAGGGCTGCAGCAATCTGCAAAAGCACAAATACCATCAATATCTCATGTCTCTAGAATGTAGTTATTTCATGCCAGCATTTATGAGACCCCAACATATGGAAGCCTCTATAGCCCCGTGATGGTCTGTAATGTCTAACGAAAGGAAGCACCCCATTCCAGCTGCTTGACCAGGGCAAAATCCTTCTGAACAGTAAAAATATGGTAAGGACTATATCTCTGCACCTCCCTGACCAGTTGTTTGTCTAGTGATAGTCTGTCTCTACCCACTTCCTGATGCCTAGGTCCATAAACCACTATTCGAGAGCCCTAAAGTCTGATTTTTATTTTTTCCCGTTTAACATTTTGAAAGTATGTCAAAAGCACTGCTTGGACATAATGCATAGAACTGTTGTAAGTCTAAAAGAATTCATGCTTCTAAATACCTCTGGTACTTCTAATAAATGTTTCTCTTCTCTCCTGGAAGGAAATCACAAGTTGAGGAAAGAGGCCCAATTATATCTAGTTTTGAAACTACCTGGCTCTGATGCTCTAAGTTTTTACCTGCTGCTGGTTGTCTTCAGAGGGTTTTTTTTCCCATGAGACCTGCAGAAATGCTATAATAGCTTTTCTCCTCAATATCAGTATTGGTCCAATTTTCATAGAGGTTTTTACCATGGAAGTTAGGCACCAAAGAGAAATTTTATCTGCTGTATTGCCAGGGTAAAAGACAGCAAGGGTAACAGAAAGGGAGAGAATGTACAGCCTGATTCTCTCTTAATCAAATTTTCCCACACTGCTAAAGTGTTTCTGCTTTAACTCCTGACCCACAATTATATTTGGCATATATGATAACTTTATTTTCAACACAAACTTTTCAGCACTGACATTGATTGCAATTACGAAGGCTAAGAAAGTTTTTTTGGTTTTTTTAAGGACTGAGGTAGGTTTATGAAATCAAACTATTTGAATAATGTTGTTTTGGAGTTTGGGAAAAGTCAAAAGAATTTTTATGTATTTCTTTTTAAATGTACTTTTGAAAGAAGTTGTGATGATGGGCTAGGGGACAAAAACTTAATTTTATTCAGAACTCATATACAACATGACATATTTGTGGTATGGCAGCTCTTAGACTCTGGTCACTTGAGGTTTTGTTAAGCTAATGGAGGAATTGGAGCAGGGAAGATGGATAGAGCTGACTGTACAGTAGAGTGCAAATGTTTATTCTGGGACACACTGTGTCATCCAGGGGGCTGAAGCACATCCCTGTCAGAGTTGTCTATTCTGGCATGTAGTCTCCAAATCTCCTTCACAAGTCCCTAAGCGTTCCATATATATTTTTAGCAGGATTGGTTGGTTTTAAAAACCCTACTATGTTTGCATGGTACACCCTTTGCAAATGTTTCACCCAGAGGTATGCTCTACACTGTTCAGACTACTGTTGACTATAATTTAAGGTATATATGCTTAAACTGCCCTAAATTGTTACCTAAATTAGGTCCTGCTCACACATCACTTCATGAAGTCCTGATGATTTCAATAATTTACTCTGGATGAGTAGTGTGGCACAGAGAAGGTGTTTGTGATTCTGGACACTGCATTTCTTACAGTTTTGGTTGTTTTTGTTGTTGGGTGGTTGTTTTTTTTTTTTTATTCCAACGTTCTTGTGCTGTGAGACATGCTGTAATTTGTATGGGTTTTGCAATTAATTTCTTTTGTGATGATGACAACCACTAAGGAAGTTCTTTGAAGGAGATATTGCCCATTCCTCACAGAGCTCTGGGTGACTGCAACTGGGAGGCAGCTGTATTATTTCAGCAGCTTCAGGCGACCTGTTTTTTCCTTCTGCACCAAAGTGGCGATGGGTGTGCTTCTCAGCAAAGTGTAAATACTCAGCTCATCTGATATGCGCCACTTCAGCTTTTTCTCTTTATTTCTGGGTAGAATGCGCTTTGCTATGACTTAAGGAAGAAAAAGGGAGAAGCTAATCACACTCAAGCTGTGCTTTCCTGCCTGTATGTAAACATTAAGAATCTTCCAAGCGTCTCAGGTTCCAGTTTCTGATGCTCAGGGCTTTCACGTTCTCCCTGGTAACTTCATAAAAGCAAGAAATGGAGCTGTTTGTTCAGGATCCTGTTGAAATTCATAGCCCTGTCATCCAAACAAGGCAATAGGCTGTTCTAGAGGGAAGTGATGTCCTTGGAACCATCTGGCATTCACAAGGATTTGCAGTGAAATTTTGTAGTGAAGAAGAGATGCTGAAGAAAATTGCTGGGCTCCCTCTGTAGTTACTGGAAAGTAACTCCAAGAACAACCAAGCTGGACTTCGGGGAATGGTGTTTCAAAGACAGCTGTAGAGGCAACTAGGGAGGACTGAGTGATCCATTTTGCTTTTAGGTGTCAAAAGTAAATGGTGTGCATTTCCTCCACCTCCATCTTGAGCTTGGTGTTTTGCAAAAAACTTTATGGAGGCAAATTTTAGCTTTGAAACTTTAGTGGAATGCAGTTATGCCAGTAATGAGTGTTTTGTTTGCAGCCTCCTGTTTTGCAACTTAGTAAAAGCATGGAAAATGCAGGAAACACCTTTACCGCTAAGAAATCAGCAGAAAGGGAATGTGGTTCTGGCTAAACAAATCAGTACTTGGCGTTTATCCCTTCTTTCAAGGGTTTTTAAATATAAAATTTTGCCTGAAGTGGGGACTACGTGGGCTAGTTTTCCCTGCCTGAGTGCCTAACCTAGCTCTAATGGGACAAGATGAGTGTTGTCTTTTTTCTTATTTTCTTTTCCTTCACCTTGTAATTGTAGGTATGCAAGCTTCAGTTAGGAAGGTTCAATTCCCTCCCACATCCCTCTGGAATGCTTGGACTGCTGGACTATTGTATATACATGCTGACACCTACTTCTGCTATGTTTATACCAGCAGATGATTTTTAAAAATTAAACAGACAGTAGATAACAGCAGGTGTATTCCAGGAGCTGAGACCAGACACCATCTTATTCTGCCCACTGGTGTATCACAATGACTAAGGATCACTGCATACACTGCCAGCTCACCCTTGGCAGAGAGGGGCACTTTGGTTCTTTTATCCCAAACTCCAAAGTTGCTCTGCATTGAAGGCAAGAACTAAAGTATTTGTGCTTTCCTTGGAGTGCTGCTCAATTCCAAAATTCCAAAGAGGAAAAATTCAGTAGAAATGCCCAGGCTAGGTCTTATCTGTTGTATGTATTTGTCAAGCTGTACATGAGGCATGGGAAATAGCTGCAGAGATTAAAGAAAGAGCCTCTGTTCCCTTGATGAGCTGCATGGCATCAATTGTCTCCTGCTAGGCAGCGTTATATGGTAAAAAGGCCGTACCTGGCCAGAGGCATTCATGTTGGTGGAAAGTAAAACTTTAAATAAAACTCATGTGAGGAGTAAGTGAATAGTTTATCATCTTTCTTAAGCGTACTCTTAAATACCACTCTAACACTTCCCCTTCTTTTTATTGAGAGAGTCACTCTTTTGGAGCAGAGTGCTATGTTTCAATCAATAGTGCTATATTGGTAACAGGCTTCTGTACACTAGCAGAAAAAGAAAAATGGTGGATGTTTGGATAAGGTTAATTAATAAATCCTAGAAGGACAATGACTCACTCAAAGTGAGGCATATCTACAGCTAGCACCTTGATTGTTAAGGCAAAAATGTACCTATAAAAACAGTAACGCTCATCCTGACAGCAGGAGTGGGAAATCATAACCACTGCAGGATGCCAGGTCCAGAGGGAGTGAAATAAGACTGCGCTTGGCTGGATCCTGCAGCTCAGCACTCTGGGGCCTGCATGTAGGTTTGCAGCTGCCCTTCAACGTCCTTTTATAACTTTCTTTTTGCTTAGGAAGGATCCAGTTAAGATATATTTTTCCTGCCTTCAACTCTATGCTACCTTGCAGCTGCAGGATGTGGGCAAGAGCCTGGGTGAAAAGTTGTGATATGGCAAGCTTGGCTCCCATGGTGGCCTGGTGTTGGGGGTTAACCCTGTTGCCTCAGGGTAAGACAGAAAAATGGTGCAAAGATATTTTCTGCTTCACCCCATAGTCTTTGTATGGCACAGTTTCCCCTGGCAGGGTTGTGAATGGGGTTTGTTTCATCACGGTTTTCCCTCTCATTTCATTTGCCAAGTTTTCTCTAGTTGCTTCCTTGCAAAAGGCCTGCAGCAAAAAATCCAGGCACACTTTCTCCGCATCCCCAGGCTGTGAGCTCGTACCTTCGTGCAGCTATCTTCTGGTGCTGCGTGGTATACAGGCAGGAATTTCTGCTATGAAGGAGTCCCTCTTCAAACAGGAGGCTCTTTTAAGTTGGCAAGGCTAAGCAAGGCACAGTATTGCTCCAACTAACTGGGTTGGAGTTTCTCATGGGTGTAAAACATGGCAATTAAAGCATCTATTTTGCCTTTGGACTTCCCCCTGCAGCTCTCCTCCAGCTGAACTGAAGCCCATTCAATGGAGAAGCTGCCGAAATGCTGGAATCCGTTAGTGCTTCCAATGCATGCTCTCCACTGACGGCTCTTTCCTAGCGTGGAAAACATCACTGCATTGGGTTGTATGAGGATGTGAGTTAGGGAGTTAATACATGCAGAGTGCTAGCTCACAACATAAGACTGGTCCATAAAATCCCCCCATACTTTTGAACAGGGGGCACTGCCAGTGTCTGGGCAGCATGGTGGGGTTTGCTTGCATGGCTTGGTCATTCCGAGGTGGAGGGGAGCATGCAGTAGGAAGTGTGGGGCAAGGCAGTGATGCCCTAGACAACAGCTTACTCCAAACTGCTCTCACCATGGCACAGAGCTGGCACCATGCACCACAAAAACGTCACTGAGGAACATCACTCCTCCTTCTCCTAGCTGTCACCCAGACCTGTACCGCTGGGCAGGGCAAGAATGTTGGGAGTGGAGCTGGTTGCTTGGAGGGCACATTTCCCTCACAGCAGCAGGTAACAAGAAACTTCTGGATCCACTGCTAAGTACAAAGGATGGAAAGCAGCCACTGCTGCTGCCAGGCAGAGCCCTCTAACAGAGCAGAAAAAACCAGCTCTGCTGTTGTTGCTATCCCACTCCATCTTGTCTTCTTCTTGCAATTTGTCTCCCTTGTAATTTAGCCCAGCCCAATTCTTGCTCCAAAGGGTCAAGATTGAAGTGCTGGAGCGGGTACAGAGAAGAGCAACAAGACTGGTGAAGGGACTGGAACATAAGACCTATGGGGAGAGGCTGAGGGAGCTGNTACAGAGAGAGTGGTCAGGCATTTGAATGACCTGCCCTGGGAGGTGGTGCATTCACTGTCCCTGGAGGTTTTTAAACTGAGATTGGACATGGCACTTAGTGCCATGATCTAATAAACAGTCTGGTCCAAGGGTCCAGCCAAGGGTTGGACTCTATGATCTCTGAGGTCTTTTCCAACCCAATCGATTCTATGATTCTAAGATTGGAAAGCATGAGAAACAGGAGTGGTCTTTGTTTTTGGGACCTGCCACCACCCCATGTTGACTCTGTGGCTGGGTGTGACAGTGTTGTAGTCCTCCAGAGAGCCCTGCCAGGCTGTGCCCACTGGTGGGAGACCTCACTGTTAAAGGCTGTACGTGGGTTTTCAGCTCACACACAGTTTTTTCCCAGGACTGTGCAGAGGAGACTGGCTGCTGCTTTGCTTTGCACACGTGTTTGAAAACTGCAGCTAGAGTATAGAAAACCAGTTGGCTTTGTTTGCAGCCAATTGCAGAACATGCTCTCTATACATGTTTTACAGGGTCAGAAAAAAAACCTATTTTGAAGTGAGTGTGGTGGGAACCAGGCAACCTCACACTAAGTTATCAAATCCAAGCAAGGACTTAGAGCAGAGCAGCTGCTTCTCCTTTCCTTTTGTTTACTTCTGACCATAAACCTTCTCCTGCCACCTGTCCTAGGAGGCCAAGAAAGCAGAAGAAAATATGTAATATGTAGCTGTTGAGCATAAGCAATTTAAAAGTATAGCTTCAAAAAGAAAGCTTTGCTCCAGGCTGCAATAGGGAAACCCATGGCCTCAGAGGCTGCAGGGCAGGGACAGGGCTGAGGGGGACCTGCGTGGTTCCTGCAGTACTTCATGGTATCAGGAACAGTGTGGCCAGGGATGTGACTCTTCCTCTGTACTCAGCACTGGTGAGGCCACATCTGGAGTATGCATCCAGTTCTGGGCCCCTCAGTTCAGGAAGGATATTGAGGTGCTGGAGCAGGTCCAGAGAGGAGAACAAGGCTGGTAAGCACAAGTCCTACGAGGAGTGGCTGAGGGAGCTGGGGTTGTTTAGTCTGGAGAAGAGGAGGCTCAGAGGAGACCTCATCACTCTCTACAACTACCTGACAGGAGGCTGTGGCCAGGTGGGGGTTGGTCTCTTCTCCCAAGCAATCAGCAGTAGGACAAGAGGGCACGGTCTTAAGCGCTGCCAGGGGAGGTTTAGCTTAGATATTAGGAAGAAATTCTTTACAGAGAGAGTAATCAGGCATTGGAATGGGCTGCCCAAGCCCAAGCCTCCATCCCTGGAGATTTTTAAGATGAGACTGGATGTGGCACTTAGTGCTATGGTCTAGTAACCACAGTGATAATAGATCAAGGGTTGGACTTGACAATCTCAGAGGTCCTTTCCAATCCTGATTCTATGATTCTATGATTTCTGCCCTGATCCTGCAAAATTCCTGTGGGTGTTTGGGCAGACTGGTAACCAGCCTAAGTGGCAAGGATCAGTTTTTGTGCATTAAGATCTGTTTGGCCACGGTACTGGCCAATGAGAGAAAAAGGCAGAAGACTTTGCAGGAGCCAGGGTAGAGTGCAACTGCCTGAAACAGAGATGTCAGCTCTGGGACTAGAGCCATCATTCAGATTGGCCAAAGAAGGCCAATGACACCCTGGCTTGTATCAGCATTAGTGGGGCCAGCAGGACCAGGGCAGTGATTGTCTCCTTGTACTGAGTGCTGGTGAGGCCACACCTCAAATCCTGTGTTCAGATTTGGGCCCCTCTCTACAAAAAAGACATTGAGGTGTTGGAGCAACTCCAGAGAAGGGCAATGGAGCTGGGGAAAGGTCTGGAGCACAAGTCTTTATGAGGAATGGGTTAGGGAACTGAGGTCTTCTAACCTGGAGGAAAGGAGGCTGAGGGGAGATCTTATCACTCTCTTATCACTCTCTACAACTACCGGAAAGGAGGTCAAGGTCCTGATGAGGTAGGGGTTGGTCTCTTCTCCCAAGGAACAATCAATAGGATAAGAGGGAATGGTATGACGCTGCACTGGGATGGGGTTAGATTGGATATCAGAAAAAATTTCTTCATGGAAAGGGTTGCCAAGCATTGGAACAGACTGCCCAGGGAAGTGGTTGAGTCACCATCCCTGGTGGTATTTGAAAAATCCATAGGTGTGATGCTTAGGGACAGGGTTTAGTGGTGGACTTTGCCGTGTTAGGTTAATAGTTGGACTCCATTATCTTAGAGGACTTTCCAAACCAAATGATTCTATGACTCTTTTAAAAGAGAAATACCCCAAACCTACATCCCCGTGGCATGCCAGCTGGGTGCCTGGGGCAGCAATGGGCACTGGCATCTCGCATGCTCCCTCATCCTGCCCGCTCCCACCCATCTCTTGAGGCCGGGTTTTTACCTGACTGGGGTGGAAACCATCGACTGGTTCAATCAGCTGCCAGGGCTCACCTCCCATCTTGCGCCACTCCTCAGCCGCTGCAAACAATGCAAGCAGAGGGGTTATCACAGGGAGCACGTAGACGCCCGCCTGGAGATGCAGCCCCCCTCTTCTGCAAAGCACCGCTGGTATTTTCAAGCACATGACAGCTCTGCATGAAGATTATGATAATTCACATAAAGTTGTCAGAGCCAATAGTGTGTGCAATCCCCTCTCCTTGGGGCACTATTTAAGACTTTATTGTTGTTTTTTTTTTCTCTGCGATCTTTATGCAAGAAACTGCTTTGAACGTAAATGATCGTAAAACAATTCACTTTCCTTCCCAACTAAGATGGATGCTGTACCAAGTAAAGCTGTAAATTATTTAATACTGATTTAATACTTCTGCATTTCCCATGTTAGCCACATCCTCAACAGTGCAAAAAAAAAAAATAAAATAGGGATAAAGAAAACAGCGCTTTTTAGAGAAAAAGATGGCAACAATATTCACATGGGCTGAAGTCTGCAGGAATGACTGTCATTTTTGGTTACTCCTCTTCTGAGCAGTCTTTTTCTCAACTCCAACAAAATAACCTTTTGAATTACATAAGCGTGACATTCAATGCAAATGATGCTGTGCTATAAGCCCTGGAGCCATTAGAGAAGTAAAAAGCTTTCTCTCTTCAAAAGGGCTGTGAAGTGATCAAACATGCGACTGGTGGATATGGCATTAACAGACTGTAAATTCAATAATTCCTTTTATAACAACAGATTAAGAATTCTTAATAGCATTATGCAAGCATCCTGTCAGGAGGAAAATGTTCCCTGTTCAAGCACCACAATTTTGATCTAGATTAACCACTGGTTTTTGTTCCCCGGCTATTGTGTCAAAAAGTGGTGTCTGGGTCCCCATGCTAATTCGGAATTCACAAAAAGGCAACATTCCTGCTTTGACTATAGAAACCCATCTGAGATGCTTTAGTCAGCACCCAAAGCAACCTGTTTCAAGACAGAGGGTTTGGAGCTTTAGTTCAAACTTGCAATATGTTGGGCACAAGACATATTCACCTTGAATTACACCACAGAGCACCCATACAGATGAACAGACTCCTGCCTAACTCCTTATATATATGATATTCTACATGGAGCAAGAGGCTTGTGTGCTGTGCTTTACTTTGTGGAGGGACTACTGCTCCAGTGCCAGAAACAGCAAAGGGATAAGCAAGCTTTGTATCAAGACAGGCCAATTCAGGCTATTATAGTTGATTTCGAAAAATCCTAGAGCAATTGAGCAAATAGCCACCAACTGAGTATGTCCAGAGTTTGTGTTAAAAATTACTATTGCCTTGACTAGACTAGACTAGAGCTTGCTCCCATTCGCACTAAGAAAAAGTCTAAAAAAGCAACACATATCCCACCATTTATTACACAGCTTCTTAAAGGAATTACTAATTTCCGAGGGCAACATGTGATCTTGAATGTCCATCTAAATCTAAGATAAATGCTAGTACACTCAAATATTACTTTGACAAAGCTGGGAGCTGCTATGTACATATATATATATATGGCCAGGCCAATGTACACACCACGGTGTGCAACCACTTCTAAATATTTGATGTCTGGAGAGTTTCATGGAGGATTTGTGCTTGCTTCAGAAAGAGACCAGAAAAGTAGGTCAGCAGCCTTAGCTGGCTTTTGAGAGCACTCACGATCTGACAGCTTTCCTGACGGCAAGCTTGAATCGTTGGCTCCAGGGCTGCAGGAAACTTTGCAAAATGTCTTTCAAAGCTGATGTTTGTGTATGCATGTGTGATTTTGTTTACTTCATTTATTTAACACGATGTAATCAAGATCAGCAAATTATATTAAGATGTTTCTTTTTGTGAAAGCAAATAAATTACCTAAAGTCAGTAATTTAACTTATTAAAGTAATTTGCCTACCCAGCAGGTAGTTCATTTCAAATCCTAATGACTTGTTAAATATTAAGTAGCTGAGGCAAAAGCTGCAAATAGACTTGGACACCCTGAAACTCTGTGCTGCAATAATGAACTTGGCAGTGGAGCCCACCCCTCTAAGAGGAACTTTTGGACAGAAAGACTCCCTCTCCTATCTTCATTTCTTTACCTCCTCCTTCTCCATATGGTCTTCATGAGACCCAGAACCAACTTCATGAAGTGGGTCATGCAGGACAAAATAAGTTTGTGAATTTTGATAGGATTTGGCTGCAAAATGAGTTTTTAATAATCCTAGGTGCCTTGGCAGCTTCGTGCTTCCTAGCACAGCCAGTCACTGATGGGTAGAGGTGTTAGAGATACACACTTTAAAGTATTGACAGGATGCTTCTGTCCCTTCATGACTCCGGATTCAGCTGTCTGTGTGCTGGGATTTAAAATATAATACCCAGACAAAATTTTTCAATAAGGACCAACACAGAACTTTCTATGTGAATATAAAACCAGGGAAATGCAGATCAAGGTTTTTTTGCAATAATTATACTATATACTATATATATACTATATATATATACTATTTTTGGAACATAAACATCCACTATTGGGGAGAGCTGCCAGGTGGCCAAGGCTGGAGCTCCTGCCCTGTGAACAGAGGCTGAGGGACAATCCCTTCTGGAGAAGAGTCTGTGAGGAGGCAATGAGGACAGGGCTAGTCTTTTCACAGCAGTGCACAGTAGGAGAGACATGGGAGATTCAGGCTGAAAAAAAAAGCCTTTTCCCTACTTTTCCATCACTGTCTAACTACTTAAATATGTTGCCCAACTCAATCCCACACCCATGCTGACTCTTAGTTTTAAAAAGAAGGAGTATGTTTCTCCTTGTGCTGAAGGTGGGCTGATGCTGGGTGATGCTTCAAGCTGGGCTCCTGTGCTTCTTGCAAGGGAAGCCAAGCCAAGAGGGATCCAGGGACAGATGTCTGTCCCCAGTCCCACAGGGACACTGTCCACTCACGCTCATGGTAACCGTAAAAATATCCTGGTTTTTTTTAATTCAAGTGTCTGTTGCAGAAGAATGGGTAGAATTAGGTAATACGCTTACCTAATGTCACTAAAGACCACAGAAGGACAAGTTTTGTAAGCTCTTCAAGTCAAAGTAGGTGTTTAAAGAAACATAGGAAAGAAGCCAGTTATTCCTGGGAGAGGTGCTTCTACTTTTGAGAACAGTGAGTTAGGAGAGGGCAGATGTGTTATTCAGGCAGAAAAATGGATGATAAAAATTCTCCTTCCTAAGGCACTGCTTGTCCCAGAGGAGGCAATACGAAGCCTGGTCAGTGATATAGTAAACTACAGCTCATGAAGACCACCTTCACCATTGCAGGTATGTATCTCCAACCTAGATGACCCACTGTAAAAGCCATAATCAAAAATATAACTGAATCTTATGGACCAATATAGGTTCAAGATTTCTTTTTATCTTCACCAGCCTGCAAAACTGGAGTGGACAAGCAGGAGGCATTGACTAAATGTTTTGTGAGAAAGATAGGTAAAAAAGCAACTTACTTTGTCTCAGTGGGAAATCCATGTAGAAAATATCAAAGTTGGCAAATTTCTCAGATCTCGCTATTTCTTTCAGGACGTTGGAAAGTTGTAATGCTCTCTGCAAAAAATCAAGTGATTTAATGACTCTTCATTGCTATTCATGCTGCTACGCATGGATTCAGCTTTCGTCACTGAAGTGCAACCAGGAATTTGGTAGCTAATGTTGCCCTTTCAGCTGGGGGAAAAGAGGTGAAATGGGGCTCTTCATCATAACATGGACTTGCATGAGCACCGCCAGCCTTTGGGCTACCCAGTTCAGCGTGCAACACATCCTTGCAAGTTACATTGAGGCCTCAGCTGATTTTGTAAGTTTAATACAACATATGCTTATTTTACTGAAGACCTCTTTTAGTAGTGTCCCTAGGCTTATATAAATATTCTGAATTTCTCAGTGTTTGAGGCCTCTTGATGAGTGGCAGCCCAGTAATTTTCATTTCTCTTAAAGCAACCCAAAACTTTTCTGCAACAGAAATGTTCCCTTTTCATATTATCCTTCCTGCTACTATGTTGTGGATGCTAATGCTTATCTATGCAGATCAAATTCCACCCTTACTTGTAGCAGAGTAAATTACCTCCATTGAGCGTTTGCCTAACTGATACATCCAGTGTAATTTCTACAGCCATAACAGAGATCAGGATCGCCTAAATATTTAAATTGTGCAGTTTGGATAATAACATAGACAATTAGTTTCAGACAGGGGCTCAGAAAGATTAATTCATACCCTGCAGGCATATGCATTGTTCATGGACAGAAGTTACACGTACTCTATATTGTGTATTATTGGTACACATATACAAACTGTAATCCTGCAAAGATTTAGGAATGTGTTTAATTGCCTTCTCTGAAGTCAAGAGGGACAGGGAATAAAATGAAATACTTATGTAAGCTTTGGTTAAATTAAGGCAATATTTTGTTGTTTAGTGAATGAAAATGCATTGATACAACAGAGATGATACCTTTGATAACATTTGGTTACTGTGTCTTTTACATTACTGCAGAGAATTCCTGGGATTAAAAATCAGTTTGTCCATAAGAAAATATGGACACAATACCAGTGGCTGGTATTATGTGTCATTCACTTCTGCAGCCAGATTTTTAGGGCGAGTTTTAAGACATCTCTGTTCTGTCTACTCCCATTCCTGCACTGAGTCTGGATGCTCCCTGGTCACATCATCTGACGATTAAGTCCACAGAAATGTGTCTGAGGAAGATTAGCACAAATCCCAAATGAGAAAAGAGTAAGGCTCTTGCTCTCAGGACCTGCTCTCGTTTGCCAGCAAAATCTATGCAGCCAGCTTGTCATACCAACAGCTACTCGATTCACAAGCCTTTTCTTCCTTATCAGGTATGTTTTTTTTTTAAAGAGCATGAACCTGAACAGTTTTGTCTTGGGGAGATCGCATCCCTTAAGAATAAATTTGGGCAGCTGAGAGGTTACAACAGGAATACCTTTACAAATCCTTCACTTGAGCATGCTGCCTCCCAGAGCTTGAGAGGCATTTGAAAGGATGGGTGTGGATGTTTCCTCGTTTTCTTCTTATCATTGGAAGAAAAAAGTGTGCTGAGGTAATCGGGCTTATATCCTCAGACACAAGGACAAACTGAAATAGTGTATGTGCAAGAGGGTGGCCCAATTGCAGCATTGTTGAGACTTACCTCTGAAGTTAAATTCCTGAGGGTCTCATTGGGGGTCAGCCAGCCGCTGCAGGGGCTCACCTGGGCAGGCATAGGGAGAGGGGCTTTAGTAGTGGGCCAAGAGGAAAAGGGGACTAGTAAGCTACAGCCAGACACCTTACCTGGAGGCAGTCAAGGAAAGAATAAATTTGACTGTATGTGACATCCCTGTTCAACTGCCCTGCAAAACATAGAGAGGGAAAGTTCATGTGCCTGATGGCCAAATGTATCTTCATTTTTCAGGTCTGTGCATTCCCATGTGTTACACCCCTGGGTAGGGAGAGGCACCCCTGAAGCACCAAACCCACCTCCCACCCTCGGGTTACCCTCTCACCACCAGAGCTGGGGTGCAACAGAGGTGGCACTAGTGTATTCCTCCTGCTAAATGTCCATGTCTCCATGGAGTTGCTTCTCCTCATCCCTCTCCTGCCTTTCATGATTTGTCTCGTGTGTGGGGTTAGTCATCACAGCCTATGCCAATTTTTGAAGTGCGACTGATATTTTTTCCATTAACATCTCTCACTCGCCATAGAAGTGCAGGGTTTGCAAAGTAGAAGGATGCCTGTGTACACTAGCATTTACCTCACAGGGATTACCCTTAAAAGGGAGAAAAAAATTTGCTGTCGTGGAGGAAACTGGATATGTTTGTGCGGGTGAGCAAATTCAAGCACCAAGTCGACCACCCAGTTGAGATTCCCTAAAATTTGCTGTGCTGTGCAATAGCCTGGCTTGCTGAGAAAATTCTCCATTTTCTTGATCTTTTTGCTTCTTTGGTAGCTACAGCTAAAATGGGAATTAAATGGCCACTCAGTTGTCTGAGTTTGTAGTGCACTGATCATTATGTCAGACTTTGATACTTATGCATACTGAAATATGAAATTTTTACTGTTGTTTTAGGAACTGCAAAGTATAATCTCTCCCAAGTGAAACAGGCTCCTCAGGTTGCTTTACTGTGGCTCCCTGATACAGATGTTATTCCTGCCTATCACGTAGCTGCTCATCATCCAGCAGCAGTATCAGCTGCCCAGGGAACAAACGAGGGGAAGTTCAAAGATCTAGTGTCACTCCTGGATATTAGGAATGTCCCAGACCACTATAGCCTGAAGCACCAGGCCCTGGGATGGGCTGTCAGGGGGACCAGGGATTTGGCAGAAAGCCAGACTGGCGTCTGGTCATGCCTGACTGACTGGCAGCCAAATGGGAAACCTGCTTACAGCCCATCAGAGAATCTGCCAGAAGGGATCCCTTGCTGCAGAACGTGTTGCTTAGGATTAATTGGATCCCTTCAAGGCAAATCAGCCCCTCTGAAAAATTTCCAACTGGTTCTATAGTTAATCACTCCTGATTTGGCTGGTGCCAAAAAACACTATGTTGTTTTCTCTGATAATTAGATATCCAGTAGAGGAACCATCCCTGTGATAAACATGCACACAAGGAAAGAAATGGGTTTATGTGACTGAAAAATAAATATCACAGGTTTCCCTTGCTCTGAAAGGGGCAACAGTTTCTCTCTTTTTTTTTCCCCCCATTGGTAGTAGTATGGCGCTTATTAGAGAAAAATATAACAAGGTATCAGGAATAGAAATGAGAAAGATGTGGACCCATTGGCAATTATTGGGGAATCTTGGGGAAACCACAGCACAGAGTCTGCTGACACCTGTGGTTGCCAAACTCATCTGCATTTGTAATCTACTATTTTAATGATGAAATTTAGCTTTTCTCTTTCTTTGCCCATGAGAACAAAGATGAAAACAACTTCTTGCTTCTTAGATGCAAAAGAGATTCCTTTACACAAATACAAATAAGTACATGCTTTTGCTCTAAAATTTGGCAGTGGAATGTCCATGATGGCATCTTGTACACACTCTTTACTGGAGACCAAGTGACTTGCTTCATCTGTTTGCATAAAAGCTTCCTTTGCTACCTGCATAAAGTATTTCACATTCTTTATGTACTGTATGGTGGTATGAACTTGCAGAGAACGGGTTCTGCAACCAGCTTCCCCACCCCCAACATCCCACATTCCCAGGGAAATGTTTCCACACTGACCTCAGAGGCACAGCTATCAGACTAACCAAGGATGGATGTCACACTTCAGTGCAAATGAATGAAGTTCCCTGAGATGACATTCATCCTTGCTGCTTGGCACAGGATGAAGCCAAGGAGCCAGTGGTCTGCTAATGGTCAGATGTACAGCTTCGTTCACACCCTGAGATGACAGACTCCCAAAGGCAGCCTGAAAATCTCTGAAAAGAAATGCCTCGAAGCTCTTTACAGCAACGACATTCTGAGGGAACGCCCCAAAACACGTCTGCACATGGTGTGAGGTTTCAGCCATTACACCTGTAGGTAGTGTAGGAGGTGGCATGCACCTAGGAGAAAAAAATTATTTCTCTAATATATAACCAGTCTTTTGCAACCCCCTGACTTAATCTTCTGTCCTGGTCCACATCCAATTTTACCATAACATCCACCCGTCAGTGAATGGAGGTGTTAACTAAATGTCCAGCTCCACCTGTAACAACAATCAGGATTAAGTGCAGCCAGGCTGTCCATGATTTTGCGCCAAGGCTCAGGCAGAACAGCTTGTTTCTACATCTACAGCATGTGTTGAACCTGTTTTGGAGCTGAGTAGGTCTTGCCAGTGGGGGAACAGGGCAGGATAGGGATCTGTCCTATCATGCAGCAGGGATGGTAAGAACTGTCGTCATTCCTACTTCTGCTGCACAGCAAATATTTGACTCATATTTCTCAGGTCTTCTTCATTCTGTCAGGTTTGCTTGAAATTCTCAATAGAATCATAAATAATTTAGGGAGCGAAGGCAACATGAGCTGACGGATAACCAGGAGAAACCCCACAACACCTCATATTTACCTAGAGGATGGTATCTGTCATGCAGGTTATCCCAGAGGAAGCGACCATCTACCAAGCCTGTTAAAATCACATGGCTGCCGTTTGGAAGATGGGAGTCCAGGTATCGCAGAGCTTGCATCACGTTGGAGAGCATTTCTTTGGGTGTAGTCATGTGGGCCAGTGTGTCACGGTTCCTAAAGAAGAAGATGCCAATAAGACGTTGTGTCAGGAAGTGCTGTGGCCCCAAAAAGGCACCTGAAAGAGTGCCATTTTCTTTATTTGCTGCACTTCTGCATTAAGTCGGATAAATAAAACCTTACAAAAACTATGCCATGTGTTTTGGCTTCTCATTGTTATTGCCAAAATCAGATGTGATACAGAAACCTCCCTCCCTTGGTGTAGCCTGTCTCTCTGCTAAAAACACAGAGGCATTCCTTTTTTACAGAGTGGACTCCTATTGTGGGTTAACCCCAGTGGGCAGCTAAGCACCACACAGCTGCTCATTCGCTTCACCCCCGCTCCACCCAGTGAGACAGGGGAAGAAGAAAGAGAGAGAAAAAGCAAGAAAACTTAGGGGTCAAGATAAAAAAAACCCCAAAACGAACCAGTTATTGTTCAGTAAGTGAGGAAAAACAGAAGGAGAGAAGAAGCAAGCAAAAGAAGGGATGCAAAGATAATCCCTCATCACCTCCCAGGTAGACCAACACCTGGCCAGTTGCTGAGCAAAAGATGGTTAACGTCCCTAAAGTACCCTCTTCTCCCTTTCATTGCTGAGCATGATGTTACATGGCATGGGCTGTCCCTTCAGTCAGTTTGGGTCATCATTCCAGTTGTGACTCCTCCCAGCCTCTTTTGCAGCCCCAATCTATTCATGGAGTGGGTAGAATGAGAAACAGAGAGGGCCCCAATGCTGTGCAAACAATAAACAGCAACAGCTAAAACATTATTGTATTATTAGCATTGTTTTTGTGGCAGCTTCTAAACCACAGCACCATAGGAATTGCTATGAAGAAAATTAACTCCATCCTAGCCAGGCCCAGAACACTTTTATAAAGGAAAAAGGCTTAGATTGCCTAGTGGAATTATTTTATAGTCTGAAAATAACTTAGTCTTTATTTACAGTGAAGAGAGGTGAATCAGAGCCATGAAGTTGACTATGACCACACATTTTGTGGTCACTGTCAGGCACAAACCTCTTCAAGCCAGGTTCAGGTTTATCCTTCCCCTCTTACATTTAGCTGTAAATGCTGCAGGAGAGGTGTGTGGGGGAAATTAAATCCTGAAGTTGAAATATGTTTCAATTTATATAAGGAAAACAAGCAAGCAAAACCACCCTAGGCTGCCTAGAGAACATTGCTCTAATTATGTTATTAAGAAACGCACTTTATTACAGAAAAAGTGTTCACCATTTTCCCTCCGAGAGCTATCACCACATTCTCGTGCCTGTAACAGGGGCTGAAAGCAAGGGGGTGATCACAGCCATGAGAAGGCTGTTCCATCCCAGGGATGATCCATGGGTCTCTGGTATGGGGAGGGACCCCAGCTCCATGACATCTCATTCTGGCAACTCTTGGGAGGCAGAGCAGGGCCCACTCTGGGCAAAGGTCTCTCTTTGCCTGGAGATGTGCCGTTGCCCTGTCTCAGAATGAAGAGTCTGTGGGATCGAAATAAGGACACCATTGTATGTTTCCACAAACCCCAGGCAGTCCAGGTTGGTCACAGCTCCCTTGGGGCACACAAAGCAGAGCATGAAAATCCATAAGTTGCCTTTTTTTGAATTGGTAAAGGTCATAAAGACATAAATTTGAAACACAAGCTTTTATAAGAGTCCCCAGACGTAGCAGCAAGGGTACCATAGTTGGGATTTGGAGCACATCAACATCCATGACCAAGCATGGCACGGACCAAGAACCTTGGGAAGCAGTCTCTTGTGACAGTTTTCATTCTGTCTCAGTGCTGTGGCTCAGCTGACCAAGGCATTCAGGGAGAAAACCTCTACACCTGCTGGGGACCTGATCATGTTGCTCAGGAAGGAAGACAGGGGATGTCCTTCCAAGCAGGAAGATTGCAGTAATGTTCACCCTTATTGTTTTGGTGGTTCCCACATTTTCTCCTTGTAGGGTAGTAGGGAAGCAATCACCTTAGCAGCCAGGAGGCTCCATCTGGGTCATTTCCATGGGAAAGACCTTAAATCTCTTTCGTGGCTTCCCATGGGTAAGAGATGATGATCTCAGAGGTCCTTTACAACCCATCTGATTCTATGATTCTATGAAGGGCAAACCTGATGTGTGCAGTGCTGGGAAAACTGGTGGGAAATAGGGTCAGATTCCTTGTCAGTGAACACCATAGAAGCAGGAGCTTTCCAAAGCATTGTTGTTCTGTCTTAAGGCATTAGACATGTTTGGGCTCAGATGGGGGGAAAGGGTGCTGAGTCCTGTGTGGGAGAACCATGTTCCCGAACAAGGATTTGGGATTCTTCAGTGAGCTGCATTTTGCACACAAAAAAATAATTGGGCAAGTTTCCTGGACGCAGAAATTTATCTTAATGCAACATATGCTGCTGAAGCATTTGAGACTTTCTGATTAGGGAGAACTGAAAAACAGCATTAAGATTCAGGTTTATCCTTGTGACAGCCACCCAAGCAAGCTACTTCTGAGATAAGACTGTGGTTTTACCCTGAAATTACTTCATTTTGCCCACAGGTGTTGCAGCACTTGATTTCAAAATACTACTCTGATGCAAGGCCTCTACTGCAAGTAAACATGTCAGTGTAAGACAAAATTAATATGACATTCATAATTCCACTTTCTCTTGTCATACTCTGTTGAAGTCATGCAGATATTTCAGTGCATTTCTTCACATTTCCTTTCTCTGCCAGGTTATGAAATTAAAACTGAACAAGAAGAAAGCCATATGCATAGGCATATTACATTTGGGCTCTGCCTAAAGGACTTCAAGGTGCCTGGGTGAGCACTAGGGCCTGTTCTGGTACCATCACCTCATTCATGCAAGGCAGCAGCCCATGAGAGCCTGTGCCCACCTGGGACCTTCGGAAGCTGATGTTGTCCATGGTTCCTTGTGTCAGCATAGCAAGCTCTGATGGGGAGTTAATGTTGGGATTCCTGCTGCATTGGATCTGGGTATTTTAGGGAGCAATCCCTGACCCCCACAATACATACGTACACAGTAAGATTCTTGGATGTGCACACGGCTCCTGGATATCCTAACATCATTGGTACTCTGGCTGTGCATACAGATAGAACAGACAGCCTCATGCAATCTGTGCTAAGCTTTTCCAGCTCTCTTCTATCATACAGACCTCCTCCAGTCCCTTATAACAGTGTCTGGCATAGTCCACACACAGCTCTCCACCCTCCTTTGTTTGTGAGTTTGTGAGCCTGGCCTGCCACATCCTACGGCGCAGCAACTCCCCCTCCCCCTAACCCCAACCCAGATAAATACATTCCCAGCCAATGTTTCAGCCATCCATCTGCTTTCCAGCCACATGCTGTTACATGCCCAGGGTTTGGGCCACTGGCACACAGGGCCAACTGGGGTGTGACATGCCACATGCACACATGGCACATGCACATACGTGCAGAGTTGGATCCGCAGCGCAGCAGTTCAGCTCCAGCTCACTGCAGAGGGATGGGATGCCCACAGCATGAGGGCTAGAGGTGTTGCCTGCTCACATACTACTTTTAGGGCTGGAGGGGTGCAGCAACTCTTTGGTGCTGGTAGTCTTACAACTAGGGAGCATTATGCTCTTGTTGGCACTGGTGCCACTTTGTACAAATTCCTTTCCCAGTGGGTCCCTGCTCACCCTGTTGCCTGCTCGTCACCTTTCTGTGTAATAACTGTATATAATAACTGGAATAACTGTAGATCTGTGACAAAGAGGCTGGAGAAATAGGACCTCACCCCAAATGTAACTGGTATGTGCATCAACTGTACAACATTTGAGACTTCTGTTGCTTATTATTTTCTTGTCTGATTTTTTTTTGTTCTAGGTCTCTGTGTCCCACATTTACACCTCAGTGGGCTGAGAGACACCACTGCCATCTGTCTTTATTTTTCTAACCCCCCTGTTTGGACAACAGAGTGTGGAGACTACTGGGAATGTGTAACACAGGCTGCCAATTTCATTACATTTTTCCTCTGCAAACACCCATATTATTCATTGCCCCTCTTCGCACAGGGTGAAATACTCGCATTTGAACAATGCTCTGGCTAAGAGCTGTGCCTCTGGTATGCTCAGCACACTGCTCTTTTTTGAAGGCAAGACACAGGATAATGCCAAGAAGGCTCCATTGTTGCAGTTTAAACCTGTCCTTGAAGAGGTTTTTATTTGTCAAGCCCCAAGTTTGAAGTTAAGCCCATCAGACACTCCGCATCCTCTGTAACCTTTGCAGATACATCAGACCCAGGGCAGCCACACACAGTGACTGGACACTGAAATCTCTGTCTACTGAACATCCCCCTCAATGGAAACAGCACATTCTACAGAAGCTGCAGAATCTTTCCTTACTGGAGCCACAGGGGTCACTAAAGCCTGATAGCCTCTTTTGATGCTGTGAATGTTTTGGAAGTAAACAGACAGAAAACAGTAGAGAGAATTTGAGCAGACAAAAGTGTCTCTGCCAGGTAATGGATGCTGGGATAAAAAGACAGCAGAATTTCAAGTAAGTAATAAATACTGTTCTAGAAGGTTTTGGAATATGCCAAATGGGTGAGGCAAGGTTAAAATGGTTTAAATTTCTGGAAAATTCCTTTTTACTTCTACCAAGAGTAAAAAGTAGTGTTAGAGACATGGTAAGTGAAAGGAATAACCTGCAGAATGAGGAATAAAACAAAGGAAAAAGAGGGGCTTTCAGCAAAGGCAGTGACACAGCAGAATTGAAATATGTGCACAAAAGAGCTGAGGCCAAGCCTGAGAGGAGACACCTTGAAAATATCCATGGCAGGAGCCACAGACTTCAGTGAAGGTGCCTTTTTTTTTTTAAAGGGGGGTGGGGTGGGGTAGGGAGAAGAGGGGGCTTTGTCACCCTGTTGGTGGATGTAATGATACCTCCATAAGCTTCTCAGTAAACAGATCCCCAGAACAGTCTTGTCAGCAAGTAGCAAGAGGCCTGTGATTGGTTTTCCCACTAAAACCAGTGAAGGTGCCTTTTGCTTTTGGGATTTGTGTGCCCTTCCTCTAACAGGAGTGTGGTGCTGAGGGCAAATTTGACAGTTCTGGGCAAGGGTGCAGAGAGAGCATGAGCACCAGATGGTGAAGATTTCATGGGAGGTTATTTCCATGTGCTGCCTGCATGTGGCTAGGGCAATGGTGACTTCAGGAAAGGACCTAGAAGTTGGCCCCTGTGGTACCACTTCTGCCCTGGCTGAGAGCTTCCAGGTGCTGCAGTGTCAGGGAAGGTCCTGCCTGGCTTTTGGACATCCTCATCTGGAGAACAACACCTGACAAGCAAAGTTTCAATCCACAAACTGCCTGCTAAGAGAAGGTGTAGGATACCAAGCCTTGCCATTTTAATGGCCAAATCTGACAGCCTGCACAACAGCTCCAACTTCATTATACAACCTGCAGGTGAGAGTTTTCAATAGCTTTAGAAGGCAACTCAGCTGAGTCTGTGGCATTTATTAAAATGAGTGCTTTGAAAGTCTCCATGTAAGTCAGATTTATTTCTTCAGCGTACAAGAAAAGCTGAAGATTGATCACTGTGAAAATAATGTTGCACTGGCAACAGCACTCAGACCTTCTGCAAAACCAAAACTGCGGCATGGATGTCCTGTGCATTTGCCTGGTTGCAAGGTGTTTTCTGCCTTTCCATATGTGGAGGAAGGGAAGTATCCAACTAGTGACCTCTTGGTGTCCCCATGACATTACCCATTCTGGGTAATGCCAGAACTATTAGTTTTGAAAGCTTCAGTTTATTCTCCTGCAGAGCTTATGACGTGAGTAAAGCCAGAAAGCAAAGACTGCAGGCAGTGTGCAGCAGAGGCAGGGAAAAATGGACCTCGACAGGGGACTGTGGTGTGATTCTTCAGAAATGATAAACCAGTCACGCTCTCCCTCCTGACAGGAGGCGACACACTGGATAAGACAGATATACATGCTTTTAAACTCTTCTCCTCCCCCTCCTGTTGTTGTTATTATTAATTTCCTCTGCTAAGTTAGAAATGATTACTTCAGACATGCCATTGGTCACTTTATGACTTGCTCTAAAAGAAGGAAAAGAAAGACAAGGTCCGAATGGGGACTCATAGGTGCCTATGACAAATATAGGTAAGGCAACAACCAGCATTTTAAGCAGAAAATTAAGAAAGAAGGACAGACCAAAAGCAAAGAAAGATGCCATCATGGAGAAGCACAAAGCAATGAGACACAAATGTCCAAGCAGTCAGCAGTACTCTAAAGAAGCCAAATTTATGCTACCATAAATGTTCATTTAGCTTACACCTTACCCATTGCAGACATCATTCCCAATTGTAGCGTAGATAACTATGGCTGGATAGTCCAACAGCTGGTTTCTGGCCAAGCTAAAAGATAAATATGAACTATATTAATGTGGAAATATGCTCTCAGTGTCTGAGTCACACACTATGCTTGTGTGAGATCACATTTGGAACTAGCCTGGTTGGATATGGCCAGTGCTGAAATGACTACGCTCCTATGTTTGGGAGAGGTTGTTTTTTTTCTTGAGTGGTTGGTTTTTCTTTTCACTATAGTTTTATATTTTAATAAAGTGCCTTAAACACATTTTTTTTCACATCTCTCTTTTGCCCCTAGTGGACTTGCATTTTTCACTGCTTTTCCTGCTGGCTTTCTATTTTCTTTGTATTATTCAGAGGCCAAATCAAGTAGTTTCATTGTAAGGCAAAGACATGAACCAAAATGTGTTGGTTTTTTTTAATTAGAGATGTGAGAGGAAGACTATGTTTGGCTGACTACTGAGTCTATATGTAGAATTGAACTCAAGATCGAATCAGGATGTACTTTGAAGCTCAGTGCTAGAGGGCAAGGGTTCTTTACTACTGTTTTTTCCAGAGGAGAGAACAACAAAAACCCTTGGCATGTGAACTAAAGTAAACTAAATCAAACCTGACTGACCCATAGCCCACCCAAATTCATCTGAAAAGGAGAGTTGCTGCCTCTGTGTATCCAGTAGATACACAGTTATATCCATATGGAGATAACAGTGGACCTACCCAGTTCTATCTACATTGCTACACACAGTTAAGGGGACACAAAGCACAAATGTATGGAAAGGCTTAGTCTCTTCTGTAAGATCACTGAAAATGTCCCACTGGTTTGACTGAGCCAAGTTCAAGGCCCTGGAGATGGTAACATCCACACTTTAAAACAGTTTTTCTTCTGTTGACTAATGTATACAACAGAGAAGAAACAGCCAGCACTTCAGAGCACAGGGGTCAAGGGAATCTGTGCTTCTTAGAACATTATTGTGGATAATATATTCCTTACAATGCCTGTGTTTTTTAGAGCACTTGTGGATAATATATTCCTTACAGGGCTTTGCTTGTTTCTTTCAGAGAAGTAGAACTCCATCAATGCTTCCGCACCCCGAGTTAGCATTGAATCCCATTAAACACTCACCTTTTTATTAAATAGAGGAGGTTTCCAGAAGAACCACCTGATCACACACAGTGGGAATAAGAGAATTAGTACAACATTTTTATAGTGACAAAAAAACCCAAACCAAAACAAAAAAACCAACCACAACCCAAAGTGGAAAACCCAATTTCATTGCGTTTTTCCAAGAATGTAGAAGCATTAAAAATAAAAATGGGACAAGAAGTCATCTCTGTAATCCTTTTAGATGCTGGCATTAAGAAGTAAAGCTAAATCCAGGGACCTGCTGCCTCTTACCTGAGTCCCACACTTCTGACTGTATTAAATCAAACACTTTTAAGTGCTGGGTTGTTTTGATCTGGCTTTTAATCCAGATCTGGCGGCTTCTTCCCATCTGTTGAACATAGTAGTCTCTTGTAAACCAGCCAACCTGACTTGTCAACAGTCGTTCTACTTTTAACTTCCCCTATAAATTGCAAAGGGAACTGTTCTCACTCTTCTGAGAGTAAGTGTCTCACAGCTATACCACATTGGGACTGATTCAGGTCCTAAACATAGACACCAAGTGCCATTTTTGACATCCCAGACTACCCAAGACACCTGCAGCAGGGCTGGCAGATACATCACAGGATGCAGGAGAGGTTGTGCACTTCTGGAAAGGCAGCTGGAGATGGGAAAGATACTGTAAAACACCGTAAATAGCTGTAGACATCAACATTTGGGTTTTCTCCCCACAAGTGTCAGACTTACAAAAAGTAGTATTAGACCAGCTGCACTCCTCCCAAGAAGCTGTGCATTTCAATGGATTGGATGCAAATCTTTCCTACTTGAGGAAAAGAGTTGGCTACACCTAAGCATCTGTGAGCATCTGTAATCTTTCTTTTATATTTTGAGTGAGAAAGGCATTCCCATTTAGTAAAGTTTTTATGCATTAAACTTACTAGCAGGTCTTTTAAGCCTGTGCTTATACATTCCCAGCACACAAATCAAACTCCATCACCTGCAGTATAAGAGTGTGAGCAAGCAAGGAGCCAAAAAAGACTTTAGGCTTTGTTCAAGATGAGACTAAGGCTGTGATTGCAAGAAGTTCATCACACAACAACGCAGAGAAACATAAACTTCAGAGAAGCAGGCCCTACAGGTAGTACTTGCTTTTATTTTGTAGTATTATCACTCTCTCCTCTTTTCTCGCTCCTTCTCCTCTTGTATTACACTCCCTCTGTTCTCAGCTCAGCTCTCCCCTGGTCTCTCTGCTTTTTTCTGCATTGTGCTTCTGAAGCTTGCTTTAAGCAGCAAATCCTGTCCTCCCCGCAGCTCTTGGGAGGAAACTTGTGGACAGAACATCATTAAATCCCTGCTGGATTGGTATGGGGAAAAGATCTAAGAGATAAACCCCTAAGGTAGCAATAATACAGTTTGCATTTTAATAGTGGTGCCTTTGTTATTATCACTCACAGTGATGCCAACCACATATATCAAGGAATCCTTTATGTTTTAAATAATCCAGTTCTTCCAAGCTAAAAATTATTATATCTGTCTGCTGCTTCTTTCCTGAGGGCTGCTGATACAAAAATCCAGCCCTTCTGTTGAGAAGTTCTTTTCAGCAGGATAAGAGCCACACAAAATCCTTAGAAAATATGGCTTGGAACTTATCTGCCAGCAGTTTATTTTTTTCTGTTTAATAGCCCTTCTTTCAGCTAGAGTTGAACAACCCCTCTTAAAGCCATTCTGTCACATGGCTCCCTGGACTGGGGCTGCAGTTCTATCATAAATAAACTAGTGGGACCTACAGAAATTAAACATGTATTTACAAAAAACACCCTCAATAAGCTGGCTTTGGGTATATATTAACTCCACAAGCATAGGTAGTTATAAGCAGCTCTGTGGAAAGCACTAGCACAGTTACAAATAAAACATCAAGAAAATGAAGGGGCTTTTAGAAAACAGTTTTCATGTGTAAATTGGGTCTTCAAGGAAGCTTTTGTGATACAGGATGTAATCTGTGATAAAAACATTCAAGATACAAAAAGAGATTAGGCAGAACAGTTACCCTTACACTTTTGAATGCCCTGGAAGTTCTCCCTGGATCTCTCCTGCCTTCCTCTCTGCTGCTTTCCAAACATTTTCACAACAGTGGGGTTTTTTAGTTTTGGTTGAGGAATCAAGGTTGGGTTTTCTTCTGCTTGTGAGCAACTCTGAATTTCACAGCACCAAAAGTGCTATGTGGACAAGAAGGCTTATTGACTTCTAATCTTTTGTTCCGTTATTTTGTAAAAGCAATTGGAAATATAATGGTGCAAAGAAAAAAGTATCTTGTTTTCCACAAATGAACTTCAGGTGGGCTAGAATTTCCTGGACAGGTGAAGAAAAAAAATAAGAATTATTATTTCTTAACTGGTTTTGAAGCCAACATGAGATAACTGGTGGTTGATGGCTCAGTGACACATAGCCCATGTCAAAAAGGACTAATTTTTCTGGTCAAAGGTAAGAATCCTAAGGAGACAGATGAAACTACAAATGGCAAAGGAACATAAAATACCCATGTTTTGAAATAGCCTACATTATCCAAGTATCTCATGCAAAACATGGATGACAATTGAAAGATCTTGCTGTAATTACTTAGAAATTCTGAGGGTATTCCCTTTTCCTGTGTTTCTCTAACCAATTTCACTGTCAGGATGTTTCTAGCAAAACAAGAAATCTTCAGCAAGTGCTGGAGAACAGTTAGAAGAAGAACTTTCTAACTCCACACCTGAGCATTCATGCCAAGCCCTCACACCTGGAGATCCCACTTGTCCAGTCAAAAACCAGAAATGGCACATGGCTTATCAACCTTTGTGAAGCTGATGGAAGGAAAGACAACAAAACCATACTGAAAATAGTGAACCAATAAAAATTATCTGCAGAAAACTGTTCAGCAAGTCACTCTGATGGAAAACACCAATTAGGACAGTGAGGTGCTTGTCATGCAACCACAAGCTGTACTTCCACAGGAGCAGCAGAATAGAACAGATTTGTTATGAATTATTAACTTATATTTCATATACCACACATTTTGTGGGATGTTGAGGTCTGACACAGTGCCATCCCTGGGCTCTAGCTCTTGGTCACACATCTCCCCCACCAGATCATCCCCTCTAGTGACTCATCCTCTCATTGCATACATGTGGGGCTGTGAAGCTGTGAAGGTGGGGTTAGGTCAGGCTGGTGGCCAACATTTTGCTTTATTGCCACAGAGAGTGGCTATTTAAATCCTCCCATTCAGGGAAACTATTAAGCCAAATGAGGCAATAAAAGTGAACCTTTACAGTGTAGTGTCAGTGTGATGATTTAGAGAAGACACCGAGGGAAGACATTTGAGATTTTTCTCTCACTTGTAATTTTTTCCCTTTTTTAAATTCCCTTCTCAATTTTCTTCAGAGTCTTTTGCCCTCTCACAGGCTCACCTCTTTTACTATCCTGCAGGTGTCTATGGTGTAAGTGGAAAGCAGATATGTGGAGAGAAAAATGAATGATGCACAGAGTGAGAGATTATTTAAAAAAAAAAATCTACAAGGGAATTGGGAAAAGGAGGTGCAGGAAGTACCACCCTCATTAATGTAAAGAGAACAGAACAAGGTAATTAGGGTATCAGGTACTGAGATAGAAATGAGAAGAACCACTGACACCTAGTCATGCATGACCATCTAGTTTGGCCCTTTTTTATTCTCTCACCAGAAAGCACACCTGGGAGACTGCAAGAGCTGCCAATTTTAGTGCCCTGCATCTTACAGGCAAGAAAGTCAGAATCACCAGATTGATGACACCAAAGACATTGTAAAACGCTTTCACAAAACACTCGAAGCCTCAGGAGCACCAAGTGTGCCACAGGAAGGAGGAAGGCATATGAGAGGCACTGTCAGTGCCATTGGTGCTGGCACCAAAAGGCAATTTTTAAGGTGAAAATGCCCACCTGAGCCTGGAAGTGATTCTTGCATCATGCTACCAGTCTGTGAAACCTCTTCTGTCTGGTAAGATCAGGGAATCATTAGAGCTGGAAGGGACCTCTGGAGATCATCCAGTCCAACCCTCCTGCCAAGTCAGGGTCATCTAGAGCAGGTTACACAGGAACTTGTCCAGGTGGGTTTTGAATGTCTCCAGTCAGGGAGACTCCATGACCTCCCTGGACAACCTGTTGCAGTGCTCTGCCACCTTCAATGCAAAGAAATTCTTCCTCATATTGAGGTGGAACTTCATGTGTTTTAGTTTACGGCCATTACTCCTTGTCCTGTCACTGGGCACCACTGAAAAGAGTCTGGCACCATCCTCTTGACGCTTGCCTTTGAGATATTTATATGTATCTGTTTTCAGAGGTAGGGCCTGAGGCAGTCCCTTTCTGATCCTAAATCTTGCAGGAAAATTCCAAACCTTTAGCAAGTTTCTAAGTAGCTCTAGGGGCAGCAGTCCTCCTCACTTGCAGCCAACGTGAATCATCTGTTGGAGAGGAAGAGCATCCCATAAAGCCAAATTATCTACCCGAGGAGAATAAATTTTCCCAAGCTTCTGCAGCCAGTTTTCTGAAGCATGAAAATTAATTAAATACAATGGAAACACAAAGGGATAATCACAGCGTAATCAAGTGCCTTTTAAACCTGCTGTTGGGAACATCACCTAATCCAAGACACAAAAGCTAACATCATAAACCTCAATTTCTAAGGAAGATTACTGTCATGCCTTCACACAACCTCTTTGACAAATTTAATCCAACTCTGTCTTGAAACAACTCAGGGTTTCTTGTTTGCCCCCATTCCTCCGTTTTGAGGGTTATTCTGGGTTTTTGCTCCTTGTTAGTAACGTTTTTGGTTTTTTTTAATTTTCGTTCCAAACAGGTAGGATTAATGAAAACCCATGTTCTTGTACCAGAACTATCCTTCAGTTTAAGCCATTCTTCCCACTCTGTGGTGTTTATACCTCAGAGGGATTCAAAACCATAACACCTTTTTGCTTTGCTCAAATGCCAGGGTGTCTTAGCATCTCTTTAAAAGTCTCCATTGCCCTAATTTTCTTCAAAGCCTTTTTCTGTATCTATGCCCACCAAAGTCAGTCCTCCTAGACAAAAGCGGCCTAAATTCTGAGTTCTTTTCGGTGACTTGTATAAGGAAGGACTGTCTTCCTGTCTCTAGAGAAAATGCCGTGCATGATGCATCTTGCAACCTCCTTAGTCTCTTTCTAGTTGATCCTGCACTCCTGATGGTTTCTCGGAATTTCCCCTTGGACCCCAGTGCCTCTGTCCCTCCACACCTCTGGCTCATGAGCCACTAGTTTACAGACAAATCTCATCACTAATCCTATCATAGATGTTTTGTACAACTGCATTTTCTGCAATTCCTGTCACTGCTGTTCCCAAGCTCATCTCAATTATTCCTGTGTAAGGATGTGTCCTACTCTAGGATGCAGTTTTGCATTATTCGCAGAAGCCATCAAGCATGTACCCTGGTCTTTGCTCTAAGGTCACCACTCCAAAGGTTAAGCTGCATTAGCCTCAGGAGAGATGCACAAGGGACATAGATTCTCTCTCAAACCCACTGCTCTTCCCTACTTAGCTGATTCTCTAACCAACTCTGATTTCTTGTAATAATCTTCCTCTTCTTTACTGCACACTGAGGTACCATGCAAAACACTTTCCTTAGTTCTAGGTAGGTCAGGTCTTCTGCATATTTATATGCATATATACATATACATGAATGTTTTTTCATAGAAAGAAGATATTATGCCAGCCTCACTAAAAAAATTAATTAAAGCATAACAGAGTTCTTTCTTGTCTTTGTCCCATCAGTGTTTTGTTTGTTTATTTTGTTTGTTTTCTTTGATTACTTATTTAAAATCTGTTGTAGGAGCACATTAAGATGAGCACCATTGACCTTCCCAGTTTTGCAGGAGGATCTCTGCTTGCTGGCCCCCAAGGCATGTCTTAGGATGTCATGGACACCCTTGCTATGAGATTGATGACTGTTTTGTGCTCACTCTGCCTGCTGGTGTGACAGCCCTGTGAGTCCCCTGTGCTACTGTGGGGTGCAGTACAGGGCTCTCTCAGCATTCCCTGCAGGAGTACAGAGCAGAGGAGAGTGCAGACAAGCAGGGACCATGGCACAGCCTCTGGAGTAGATGGAGAACGGCCCTTTTATCTTTGTTGCTACTAGTGACATCCCTTTAAATACCTTATTTTGGCCATGGTCAAAAAAAGGTCCATAGAGTTACAGCAGGTTACAGTGGTTTTAATTTGGTGGAAATTCTTAGTGTGTTGATAAAAGAGATCAAGCTACACCCCTCCCTGCTCAGAGCCAGAAGAAAAGGTGCTGAGTTAAATAAGTTCTGTTCTCTATTTTTCTGTAAGAAATGCATGCAATTAGGAAGGGGTTTCTCTTTGTTTCTGAAAGATGTTTATTAATGCAGCATCAAGTATCAGCACTAACAATGTTAAAAAAAAACAACAAAAAAACAACAAAAAGTGAAAAAAGTTAACATACCATTTTGGGAAATGTTCTGTAAGTCTCTGTGATTACAGCGATTTCTCTTGCGTAAACGTAGATACAGAGAGTCTGTCCAGCCTCTGAAATAAATTGAGAAAATGCAAGTTGCTAAACTCATATGATACTGAAGAAAATACAGCTGATATTAAAAATTAAGTATGTTCTTGTCTCTGAATAACTCAGTACCCCAGTTACGTATATACTTCTATTTCACCATCTCTCTTTTTTTTTTTTTTTTTGTGGTCATAAATCTTTTTAATCTTGAACAGAGTTGCCTGAAGCAAAGCCAAGATATCTTCTCAGAAATTATGAATTGATGGAAAGTTTCTTCGACCTCATTCCATCCAGGAACAATGCTTTTATCCTGGTTTTTCAGATAATGTGTTTAAAACTTCTTTGTTATACATCATTTATCAAAACAATCCTTTTGATTGTTCACAAATTAACTTTTCAATTGGTTGTTATGGAACAGTAAGTAAAAGAGAAGAAATATTGGCAGGGAAATAATTTCCCAACAACATAAATCTTAGACAGATTAATCTGAAAGCAGGTTATGTTTGATTGTGATTAGTTCTCTCCTTTGCACTGTTAAGAGAAATCAAAAAGTAAGTGAAAAGAATAACAGCACAAAGGTTGATAAGAAGACCAAGCTCCCAGTTGCAAGTCTCTGATCATCTCTATCTGGACTGCTGATTTTGTGTTTGAACTGAGAGACCAAAGGAATCAGATAAATATCATTGCTTAAGAACAACAAACTTGGATGAAGGTAAAGATACAGAAGACAATCGTAAGTTTTAAATCAGCAACAAGAAGTAGTAACCACCTGCGTAGAAAAACATCAGCCAGTCACCATGCAATGGGCCACACAGGAAATGCTCAACCCCTTTGGTTTTTAGCACAGCAAGCAGGCAGAAGAAGAGGAGCAAACACACTTTCTCATTCAGAGGATATTTGTTGAAAAGTGGTATCCCTGTTCCCCTGTCAGGGGGTGGGAAAGATGGATATGGACCACACCAGTTTGTATCTCTGCTTTGGCAGACTTGAAGCAACCGGCATCCTCCCACTGCACATTGCCCCCCAGTCTCCACCACACTTACTGTGGTGTGGGATTTTGAGCTGCTTCTCTTAAAGATACCTTGAAGTCCCAGACAGTTGTTTGATTTTTATTTCTTCCAAGAGTGAAAGAGACTAAAAACTGAACACTGGACCAAGGCTTGTCACTGACAACTTCAGGGTCAGTTCTAATCTCTGATCATTTGTGAACTTCAGATTCTTAGGAGCCCAGACAAATGCTGTGTATTGAGTGTCTGGACATTGTAATAGATTTTTAAAGGTCAGTTTTGCTATGGCCCTGATAGAGGAGGCTGCATAGATGTTCCCTGTTGGCTTGTCCAGTAGTAAACCATCTTAAAGCAGACACTGTGTGAATGTAGCCGAGGCTGGAAGCCTGGATTTTTTACAGGGAGAGAAAAGGAAGGAAAAAGTGTAAGGTGCAACAGATAATCTTCCTAGAAAAGAATATAATTCTGCCAAATTTTAATTCTGTTGGTAGAGAGCCTCTTTAGGCTTGACTCATGCTACACATATAAAATAAAAATTGCCTGAAATTCAGGACTGACCAGGTAATGTTGACCAGGACTGACCAGGCAATCCTGCTCTGGCAGGATCCAAAGGCTTCTTAATGCTGGCCAGAGAGATGATTAATAAAATAATGATTTTTTTTTTAATTTCACAGTTAAAACTTCAGGCATTTCAAGTGTTTGGACTTTATTTTCCTTCCTTTTTGGCAGAGACTACTTTTTTTTCCCATCTATCCCTACATCCTTCCCCATCCACATGAGCCAAACTAACACAGCAAATTAGGTCACAGACTCTTGCAAATTCTTCCTTTGCTATTTTCCTCTAAATGCGCTAAAAAACAAAGCGGGGGAGGGTGGGGAGGAGAGAGATTTCCCCCTAAAAGGGAACACCATGACATAATCCTGGGGTTACCATTTATCTCACTGTTTCAGCAGCAAAAAGGAAACAAGAGGAAGAGGGAAAGACTAAAAAAATAAAAAGGAAATGTTGATTTTTGTTAGTTTCAGCAATGCTCCCCTTCTTCCTTCCCCCTTTTTTGTGAAAAACAAGATTTTCTCCTTCTAACTTTCAATTTGACCAGTTCTAAAACTTACCCTGAATTTCAGGAAGACATGGTTATATACTTAAAAGATTTTTTTAAAAACCCTAAATCCAGTGTCAACCTTGATATTAGAAAGAGCAGAAGCAGAGCTGAATAGATTTTTTATCTTTCTTTTAAAGCACTATCTTGTGGGTTTTTTTTGCTTGCTGTGCTTTGAGGGACGTTGAGACTTGCTGTGACTTGGCCACCCTCCCTGTCGGTTGTCTTACCCGATGGTGGAATTCAGAAATCCAGTGATCTCTGAGAACTGGGGCCAGTCAAGCTCGTCGCTGAAAGCCATTGGGAGATTAGCAAATGATTTCTGAAAGAGAAATTCTTAAATCAACACAGTTACACCCTCACAGACAAAAAAAATCCTCTTAGCAAATTTGAACACTTCTCAGTCAGAGCATTAGCCAGACAGCAGCAATTGTAAATACAGCCAGTACTGGGAATTATGTACGCATATACTTAAAAAGTTGACTCTTGTAAGGCAGGCATATCAAGAGATGGAGGAAGGAAAAGCAGAAGAGATATCTGAATTGCAACTTCTGGCACCCTTTAATTCTGGAAGAGTCCAAAACTCCTCCTGATATGGAGTATGTACTCCAGGTGCAGACTACCAGGGCAGCAGTCCTTTGCTCCAGCATCCATCCTGTTCAAAGGTGGGTCAGCCTTATCACAGGAAGAGATAACAGTGTGATGTCATATGGCAGAAGTATAATGTCAAATTCACTCATAGCTGCCCTGCTCTCTCCAGTAGAATGTGCTGCAAGCATCCGATCCCCTAGAAACCTCTGCCTGGTCCTCACTGCATATTTTAGAGATGGTACTAAAGTAACAGAGTCAGAAAGGACCCTGAGCATGGCAGGAACCAGGGAGAAAAACACATCAGGTGATATAACCTTCCTGGGTGATATATACATCCTTTACCCTCCTCTGCTTTTGCTGATATTAGTCCCTAAATTTTTTTAAAGCGCCTGGTTCTGTGAAAGCCTCTCTACAGATGAAAGCCATGTTGCACATTCAAAACACAGTGCCCTGTTCCTTTCCACTTTGATTTCTGAATGTCCCAAAAATCAGGAAAGGTTAGAAAAATAGCCTTGATAAATTGTGCCACCTAAGAAGGATGAGAATATGGGGTAAATTTACAGCATTTCCTAGTCTCGGGTACGCTTGCAAAGACAAAAGTATAAATCCAGTTTGCTCATATGGGAAAAACTGCTGATGAAAAAGGTAATAACCAAAAGAAGGTCAAAACATAATATCAGAGAACTTACAGGCTAGTTTAATCCATATAATTTATTAGCTTCATTTTCTCTCCAAGCAGTTCTGGGGTTTCCTTAAGACCTCACTGCTATAAACAACAAGCAGGTGAGTAATTCTTTATCCAGGAGGGTCAGAGGTAACTGAGCAGCCACAAAAGATCTAAATCTTGTGGTCCCCGTCAAGCAATCATTCCCAGAAAATTATCATTTAGGTAAATGGGAGCTATACTTGGTTTGAGTATATGTCTGTGGAATTTGACCATAAGAGGATGGAGGGAGATGCAGGGAAAGAGGAGAAAAGGTGAATAAAGGGGGGTTGTGGGGGAAGAAATCTTGAAGCCAAGCTCTGAGTAGTCTAATGCACAGCAGATGCCAGTTTAAAGCATGTAACAGCACATTTGACCTACTTACAGTATATCTGCATTAGTTACCAAGGTGAAAATGGGCATGTCTTAATTATCTTTCAGTTTGTTCTCTCTTTCTCTCTCTCTCACATATATATGTGTCCTTGAGTGTATCTACATATAAAAATTATTAGTTTTTTTAAGGGTGGAGGGAACCTTCAAATCTGCCTTCTTCAAATCAGTTAGTTTTGTGTGCAAACAACCACTTAGTCCAAGGGCACAGCTATGAGCAGAAGTGGAAGGATACAATATGGCTTAGCCATTTGCAATATCTTCCTCCTCATAGTTTTGCATTAAAAATGACAGAAAGAGTCACTTAGCATAGAAAAAACCCTGCAGATGCGATCTCTTATGTCACAGTATATGAGAGATATATTATACCAGCATATCATATAAGAAGAGGTAAAAATTATTAAATATTTTTAAAACAAATCCTTTTATGACCAATTCTCTCCTTATTTCCTGTTGGCACTCTAAAACAATATCTTCATTGGACAAATCCCAATAACTTTTAACTGTTTGGCTTTTTTTTCCCCCACAAACTTAGTTCAAATATGAATTAGCCAGAACCTAATTGAGTTGCAAATTGGTTTGGAAAGGAACATTTCAGCTCAAAATTATAGTTGCATTTGAAAACTGTATATACATTTAGCATTGACACTGTTCCAATAAAGCACTTAAGGCCAGACTTTTGAAGATATTTCAGTTCTGAAGGTGGGGATGAGTAGTTAATGGAAATTTCAAAGAATGTTAGACCTTAAACTCTGCAGCAATGTAGTTTGGAAAGTACAGTCTAACAGACTGTGTTTCTCTTAGTCTCAGATGCAAATGTGTCCTACGCTGGAGGTTAAACTATATTGACCTTTAGCATAAAATTCTTTTGAGCACAGACTTGTCTAAATATCATTCTCTAGACTATTCTGGCTGAGAAACCTACTTCAGCCTACGCATCAGATTTTAGCAGAGAATCAGTAGAAAGTTATTCCAGCCTAGCTTCAAATGCCGTATTTTAGCCTCGAATGCTCTAGATGGGTCTCATTTCAACGAATATCCTCACCTCCTAGATGTGTCCTGCCTTGAAATACGGGGCAGCCAAACCCATGGCTGATGCTACAGGCACAAATGCCAAGCTGTGCTTAAACAGAAGAAGGTTCAGGGTTGCTATGGCAAGAGATTTTCAAAATCAGAACACAAAAGGGCACTAGAAACTTCACTTATACAAGCCTGTAGAAATGTCAGTCCTGAAAATCCTGAAATCTTTGAAACATCCCTTAATGTTGCTCAAGTCCTTGTGATAGTATTAAGTACCACAGACAATTTTCTTATTCTAAATATACAAATAAGCAAACCTTAACAGTCTTGAGAAAAGCACAATATATCTTCTTGAAAAGCATGTATAGCATTTCTATTCTGTAAAGCTCCAAGGGACAGAGGTTTGAAATTAGCAAAACTACTACCTTATTTGCCACAAAATGCGGCATCTTAATCATCACAATACTATCTGGGAGAAACTTGCTTGCATTTCACTGGATTTAAAGGGAAGCTAGAGAATGTTTTTAATAAGAATTTCACTTATCAATACTCTGTTGTACTCAATACAATACACTCTGTTATCACTACTCAGAATATCAAACTTCTGTTTTTTCTACTGGTGAAAAAAAAAAGTCAGTGGGATAAGGGTACAGGACATTCTGAATCCATATTTAAAGAAATTATTAATTCTGCTAATAGGAAATAAATACTATGAAACAGTTACTTTAATGAAACCTGAGAACCCCTTGAGTTTTTGCGCAAATAGATATTCACTGGACTATGGATAAATGCAGCATTTATTTTTCTCTTTATTCAGCATGAAATAGAGATCCAACAGTTTTAAAGTTCCTTTTTCTAGAAAGGGTATTATTTCCGGCACATTTATAAATATATACTGCTTTCATCTCAAAATAAAATTGTCTCTAAAATGAGAAATAAAAGTTGTTTCTATTCCAAACCTGTAACAGAAAAATGCTGCATTTAGTAGCTATTTGGAAGTCAATTGCAAGCAGATGGACAGAGCAGCAGGAGCACAATATCCATTGCTAGACACACCAGTGTTTTCAATATTAGCTATCCACAAAATCCATCCACCTCCAAAAAACCTCACCAGTATTTCTTCTGCTTTACTAAACCTCATAAAGTGCACGTCTACTGCATTACACCTCATTTTTAGAGTACAAATTTTCAGGTCAAAGGAATATTCAGCTCAGTTCTTGTTGAACCTTTTAAAAGAAAAATCTGGCAAACCCAGAAGCCGTTGACAAGCAGAAAGCCAAAATAAAGTTGACTCATCCCCCTTCTTACAGCTGTATAATTCTCTTCCCGTAAGGTACCCGTGACTTCCCCTAGTGCTACATAGAGAAACGTGAGGGAGTATTTCTGTTGTTTTTGTTTGTTTGTTTGTTTTAACTGGAGAAATAACATGCCTGAGCTACAGCTTTCAAAGATACACCCACCTTATAATGGATATTTTCCACACCAACTAATGTCTCCATACGCTCTTTGTGGGAAGAACGTGCTCTGAGAGTCATGATAACTGTAAATGTGCCTGGTTCCTGGGTAAAGGCTTTGGAAATATCAGTGGAAAACACAACTCCCCACTCTGATATAATGCATGCTTAAGCTTGGTGACAGAAAAAATGGATGCCTGTGGCTGCATCATTGTGGGCAGGCTGGTGCTCTGGTGCTTGCAAGTTTTCCCCTTCAAACCAGCCTCCTTGGTGGATGCAGGAACATGATTCAGGTCTCCACATTTGGCCAGGTGAAAGAAAACAGAAAGACCAAGAAGGTACTGGAGGACTTGATATGTGAAAAGTGAATGATGCAACTTGTTGCATTCCATGACATGGGACATAGAACTAAACCACGTCCCTCTGCACTGGGTTACACCGCAGGTTATTACCCTGAGAGGTCATTGCTAGGAGGGCAGTAAATTCCTAATTACAGCAGAAAATCCAAAATGCAGTATACGACAGTTCCCAACAATGCTCTTCAATTCAGTGGCATGGGCATATGAATTCCAAAGCTATTCAGCCCAGATGCTCATCTCATCACCCCGTGTTAATCATCCAGCTACTCAAACAACATCCTGAGCCTGCTTCAGTGAGGAAATTTCTCATTCACATTCTCTTTCTTTCCTTACTCATCAAAACTACTCCTTTGCACGGTAGACTACGTGCAGCATAATCAGGGAAAACCACCATTCTGCAGAGTTTCTTAACAAAATTTTCAGCATCTCTCCTGAAAAACTATTTCTGCACGTAATTAGCTTTAAAACTGGAATTCACAGCTGCCACTGATGTGGTGTTGATTAACAGATGGGCCCACAGCATTGTTACCAAGTGTAAATTTCACTTTATACTTGTATTTGTAAACAGTTATATGTGTAAACATGTAAAAGGATAAATACAAATAAGAAATATGTGAAATGTATAAAGCATATAAAATGGATATGTAAAAAATATAGAAAAACATTAAAGTATTAAAATAGTACACTTAATAAATCTGAATTAACAGGCACACAACGTTTTCCCCATACACGTAATAAAAAAACACGTACAGGGCAGGGGTGAGGAGGCCCTATTTGGAATTCCATGAAGAGGTTTAAGATTCTATTGAAATGGAAATTAAAGCTTTGAACTGGTTCTAGTATTGACTGTAGATTAAAACCATTTGGTAAACTAATATTTTTACATGTCTTATGGAAGAAATTTGGACAGAACCGAAGAAAATGTCTTGAGTTTGACAGTACAGGGGAACAGCAGGTACACAAACTGGTGCCTTTTCCTTTCCTCTCCAAGCCGTAACTTCATATTCTTTCTGTTGTCTCGGGTTAAAGATGTGTTTTGTGAGATTAGTAAATAGACTCTCTGCATCATCTATGGTCACAAACTCATCCCTGGATGTGCTGAGAAAATCTCCTTGAGGAAAGCCTTGCACTGAAAAAGCATTGAAGCCAGTTAATTTGTTAATTAAACCTACATTTGCCAGTGGCATTTAATACAACACATCAGGAGACAACAGTATTGCACGTTCACAACCCTAAGGCAATTGAGCTGCTGTTATTGACATTCTACACAGAGAAGGCAAGACAGAGATGACAAGCAAGGGGAAGAGGCAGTGCTGAAGTCTGAATTACCTCAGAAATGTTTTTGCTAGCACTTCTGTCCTCAGGTGCCAACTTTCTTATCCAAGGTGAGCTTCAAATTAAATAACATTTTACTTTTTCTAGAGTTTAATCACAGGTAACATTTTTTTAATATGCCTGAGCTCTCTGTATCTCTGCATTAATATTTAACTGCTGTATTTTTGCCAGATTGGTAGGAAAGCTTGCAAATAGTCCTAGAAAAGAACCTGTTCTTTCCTACCCTAAACCCTGTGTACTACATACAACATGGTGGCTTTGCAGTGCACTGCTGTAGACCTCAGCTAGCTGTATCAGGGTTGCATCTCCTTAAAGGTGATTACCTCAGCCTTGCTTTGCCCTGGGTAGCTGTAACTGATTTTCCCAAGTTCCTCTGTGTTAGCAATATGCTGTCTCACGCTGTGCAGCTCAGGGCACTCAGCATCTGAAGGTACACAAGGATATTTGTACTATCCTCCTTTACCTTTCTCTGCTAGCTCCAGTAAGTGGTATTTTAATGCACCCCTTTCTTGCTGGACTCAGAACATACATCACGAGAGATATCTGGGACTGGCTCAAGGTGGCACTGGGTCTGCATATGAAATCCAGGCTTCTTTTTTTACTCTACCATGGTATTTACATTCTCCAATTCCAGTGATGTATCAACTCCTTTTATTTTATATGCTGTCAGTGGAGTGACTACAACCAACCAGTGAGGGAACACATCTCTCTTAGTCCTTCCCACCCCAGTGCAAGGCACTAGTCCTAACCTGCAGACACACTTTCTGCAAAGGAAAGTAACCCACTTCTCCTTTTTCAACCAGTCCTCGCCTTTCCTCAAACTCTGGTCAGATGGAGTTGATCACTGGAAACGTATATTTGTTGGGCCTTACACAGAGAGCACCAGTTCTCTTCCTATGCAAGTTGTTCTATTTACTCTACACAGTAAAAAGGAGCGACCAAAACTCACTTTGTAATCTGAACTCCAGCTCCCAGCCTTGAAGCTTCTACCTTGGCATGCTATTACCAGCCCCTGACCCATCCAGCTAGTGGACCAGCAAGCTTCAAGCAAGAGAAATGTTTTCTAAATCCTCATAACAGTGATAACATAATGCTTACATAGTCTAAAACTCTTCTTGCCTACATGGCTCTGCTACCAGCGTTACTGCCAGAATCATCATCACCATCAGTGTTATTATAATCTTCATTAGACAAGATAATCTCAATTATCATTAGTTCTAATTTATTATGTTCCTCATCAGCTCTGTCATCAGTGTCATTTGTCTAATAGTTACTTAGAAGCATTTAACAGAGAAAAACAACTGTTAATCTGCAACATTTAAATCAGCTCTGAGATCAAAAGTGGAAAAATACATTAAACTCTCAGGCCTCCCACAGCACTGTGACTACCAACATTTTGGAATAAGAATTGTTCTCCAGAAAATGTCCATATCCTTCTACAGAGGCCAGTGGAGGAGTAGCAGGTTTTCACAAGGAAAGGTGGGCAATGATGATCTATCTGATCACCCCTGTGCAGCAGACCCCTGTGAAGAGAAGGACAAGGCACAGTCCTCCCTGGCCAAGGAGTGACAACATTTCGGGATAGGAAACAACACTGAAGGTCAGGAGCATACCTGCACATTTATCTCCACCCCACAATTGCAGTTTGCTGGAATGATCTTTTCCTCTCAACTATTTCATTACATGCCAGTGAACTGCAACAGCCCAGGCTCAGCATAATTCACAGTCAGATGCATTTTGTTGTTATTTGAAAATAGGAAAAGCTGGGATAACACCCAAAGATAGACATCAGTGTGGCAGTGATCTTTTATGGTCACAGAAACTCTTCCCTTAAGGACAAGTCTATTATAAATCCTTGGATGACTCTCAAATAGCCACAGATGTATTTGTTCAACAAGCCTCAAAGCCTGAACACTGGAGTTAACAGACCTATTTCATATATGCCACAGATGAGAGAAAACAACCCAGGGCATGTCATTTCAAAGCCAGATGCCTAAAACAGAAGTTCCCAGATTGTCAGCAGGGTCACTTCTGCAACACTCGCACAGCAAGGAGCCATACCAACAGGCCTGCTAATGGCAGGACTGATCTCACAGACAGTACAGGTCTCCTTGAGCCGCAGGCACGTGCGTGGAAAGCCAGATGTCCTGGTTTGTGTTTCTGGCACAGCACTGGGCCACTGCAGCCAAACTCTTCCCTGACCCAATTGCGCAGATGTTGGAGGAGCGGCAGTAGCACGGGGCTGGTTTTTTATCTTCATAAGAGCATCCCCAGGAGGGGACTGATACACATGAAACCATAACTATAAATTCCAGTGCAATGAAGCATTTTGCACTTGTTTCCCATTGGCAACCTACAGCACAGGGGAGAAAGCAAATGGCAACCAGTGTTTTTGGCAACCCGAATATGATTCCTCACCGCTGACATCTGTGTGACAGTCATCCACTCGGGAGGGATGTGGAAGTGAGCGCCGGCCGAGTCTCCCAACAGCATGACCCCTTGTGAGTCTGCACCTAATTAATGCATTTTGTTAGTCACATGAGCAGAAAGAGCAAACTGAAACCGAGCATGGAGAGCAACACTTAAAGAAAAGCAGCCGTGGCAGCTGAGGGCGTCACAGGGCGACTGGCTATACCACTCTTCATGAGAATTAAATGTTCAGACCCTGAAAGAGGATTTTCACTCCATCTGCAGCAAAAAAATGTCTAGCAGGCATTTGCCATCAACCCTAGAGAAACAACTAGGAACTGGGCATGAAAAACAGAAAGAGGTCTTGCTAATCAGAAAAAATCCTAGTTATATTCAAATTGCATGTTATTGCAGCAGAGGTTCTGCTGTGCAACCAATGTTTATTTTTACTATCCATAGGATATGCATTAAAAAGTACTTAAACATTTAGGGAAATCGGATTACTCAGAAAATTGCTCAAAGCTCCTTATAACAGAACTGTGTGGTGGATGTGCTACTCATATGAGTATTTCTGCTAGAACAATCTGTCTGGTTTATAATTAATGTTACTTAGCATTTGTAGATTGCCTTTCATCTAAAAATATTGAGAAGTCTTGCCAGGCAATGGTTCATTCCCAGGATACTGATTTAAATGTAAGGTGAGGTGCATGGCAACTACAGTCAAGGTTGTTTTGTGAGGTTGTTATTTGTGTGATGTGTACACACAGGCACCCACCCACCTCACAGTAAGAGAGATCATCTGATGCCATCCCTTCGCCTCTTTGGGAGATCAGCTGACATCATCACTTCACCTCTGTAAGTCCTTCTCCGGAAAAGGATCAGCATGTATTTATGGCAACAAGTCAAACTGAACTAATGCTGATGTTAAACTGCTCCCCTAAATCCCAAGGCCATCCCTCTGGGTTAGGCTTCAGGCTCCACAGAAGATGCAGAGGTGATATCTCTGTTTGCTGCTGTCCCTGATCTATGAATTCAACTTTGTAACTGAGCTGATTTTTAACAGGAGATTACCAGCAGCTGGTGTTTCTTACATTTCCTCTTTGTTCACCCTCAGGATTAAAAAAAACCAATAATTTTGCCATTTTGCCTTTCTCATGATGTTGCCTTTCCCCTGCATTGTCAATGACATTGTTTCTTGTATTAACTCTAAACATTTACCTTTGCAGAATTTCTCCTCATAGGGAATTCCATCTTTCGGATCCACACCCTGTTGGAGGGGAGAGATGATAGTAGCTATCTAGAACCTGAAGAATGGCAGTGCAAAACAGAGCCTGAGAATTTAGTTCTTCTTGAATGCTTTGCCTGTAGGAAGCACTGCATCATAATAATGATGCTTTCTAGTATATTATTTTAATATGTACATTTAAATTAATTATAATAACCATAATTTAAATAATAATAAGCATCAATAAACAAACTTCACTCATAACTGCTTCTCCTGTTCACTTAGTTTTTAATAAATAGTTCTATTATTTGGAATACCAAAGGCAACAAATAAATAAGAGTAATCCAAACCAGTTAATAAACCAAAATAAATAAAAAATAAACATTTGCAGACTAATTCAAAATGAGGAAAAAAGAGAGGCAGCAATCAAGAAGGTGCAGCTTCATTCACTTACCCATATGCCATTGCAGTTAGAGTCACTTTTCACATCCCAGTTATCAGGACTGAAACAGAGTTACAAAAGGATAAACAGCGTTACAGAAAATAAAGCAAAAGGGGCTTTTGAGGAAATTGGATCCTTAGTGTCATTTTTTGCTAAGAATAAAAAGTAATTAGAAATTCTTTACTGCATGGAAGGGTGGGGGTTTTCCTCTTTTGAATCCAGAAGAGGCAATTTTTCCTAACAAAATGCAATACTAATTTAAAGTTAATCCTGGAGGTTGCTGAATGAAACTTATGCTTTCTGTCTGTATAAGCACTTAGCTGAAGTGAGTGAGGTGATTCTTGGAAAAGAAGGTGATTCTTTTTCCCTGCTCTTTTAAGTGTTCACTGAAATCCACCAAGCCCCTCACTCCTAGTTCAGTGCAGGGTAATGAGGATTATCTCTGGCCCATAACACAGTATGATTAGCGCAGGCCTCTCTTGCAGGAAAACTCCATCTATTCAGTCTCTCAATATCCATCTACCCAGGACTCTGTAAACCCATTTCTGCTGATGCAGGTGTGCTGCCCAGGATGATGGCACATGATTCTTCCAAGGCCAAACCCTTAATCTCAGCTTATCTAGTCGCAAACTGGTTAGTGTCTATGCTTTAAAACCAGTCCTGGTTAACAACTTCTTAGCAAAACCATGATAGAGGAGAGCTCTGTTTTTCTAAAGGTAAACTAGCAAAAGCAAGGGAGCAAGGCCAGACCAATAGGACTGGCTGTGCTCTCTGTTCCAGGTGTGCATGAAAGTCCATGCTCAGGCAGCTGGGAGGCGTGCACCCAGAAGGTATTTACTTAGAAGGGTACACATTTAGTGCTACGTTTCCACCAACATACCACGAGAATCGGATGCTGGAGGTCAGCAGCCAGCCACAAGCACCCCTGTTTTGCACTCCCACCCTGCTGCTCCCTAAAATAGGCAGAGCCTGCATTAGCTCAAGTGGATTAAGGTTTGTAAGCCTCAGCAGCATGGTTTCCCTCCCCACATTTGGTGTGTCTGACCAACTTTGGCTGCAGACACTTCAGAGAAAGGAAAGAAACCTGTGCAGAAGCCCTGCAAATGTGCCCCACCTCCGATCTTGATCATCCACTCTTGTCTCTATCACAGTGAAATCAAGCAACAAGCGGTGATGTGCTATCTTAGAGTATGGCCAAAATAAAATCTGCAGGTCATTCTTCAAGAAGCCACAATCATTAGGAAGCCTTTAAAATAATTAGATGCTTTACCGTCTGCCAGGGTACACGGTGGTGTTTTTGTCATTGCAGTCTCTGCCTCTCCAGTGATAGCCCCTCAATGTCTGAAGACCAGGAGAAGCAGATAGGACAGTCATTATTACTCTTGCACTTTTAATTTAAAATATCTAAAATGAGAATCTAACTCAATGTATAAGAATAAAACCCAGGAAATGGGTTGTATTCCAGAGTCCCTTTGCTAAGCTTTAATAAATGACACCTTGCACGCTTTGGTGCAGAAATAAGACAAGTTGGCAATTTTTTATTTTTTTTAATATGACTTTGCTTCACCTCTTATTAATTCAGTAAACAAACCACTCAGCAGCAGAGCAATTTGCTTCTGCAGGGAGTACAGCTTTATGTGTGCATCTCCCCAGGTGGCATAAATGAATGATTGCTTTCTCATCCAAGAAAAATCCCCACGCTTTATGATAAAAAACCCTCCATTCACTTTATTCCTACACCTATTTTCACATGAATGGATAAGGTTTTGCAGAAAGTAGGAGGAATCCCATAGATATCCTCATTATCAAGGGATTAGTGTACCAAAGGAAAGGCTTTGCTTACTGGGAAAGTACTAAATTTATCTCCATCAAAATCTTCAAAAGGCAGTTTATTTCTTATAACACTGTAAAAAACAAAACCAACAAACATAGTGTTAACATATGGAAGGGAACCTATTCAGAAAGTAAAAGACACAGTGAAGCATACAGAATAGATAATAACTGGCATGTCATTCACTGCTCCATATTCAGTTTTAACTCTATGCTTGCACTTCAGCAAAGTGATCCTGTCCAAAAGAACAAATTCTGATCTCTTTCAATATCTGCTCACTGAGCTCTGGAGGTGAAGCTGATGGAATCCTGTATGGCTGCAATGTCAAACCTGCAGTCTCTAAAACAAACTAGGACTTCAAATCTGTGGTAAAAGTGACTATACATTTTTTGGAAAGAAATGCTACACTCAACCCTTGCAGGCCTTGCAAACCTGTCAGATACGAAATGCTAATGGAGGTCCTTCTCCCTGTGAAAGATCTGCAGAATGGGTCTCATGCTAATGGAGACTAACTGCCTAATTACATTAACCTTTGAAAATTACATCTTTTTCTTTTTCATTGTGACTTTTGTTTCCAGCAATCCTATAGGTTTTAGCAATACCTGAAACAGGTGTTAAAATGATGGTGTCAGCCCTGTGCCCCTTCCTTTTTAGCTTGGGCATGTGCTGTCTTTCACATGGTGCTGCCCAAGCATGGCATTTCTCTTTGGCTATGGGACACAATTTAGCTCACCTATATTGAACAGCCTTTAATATTTATCCCAGCAGGCAGCACTCTAAAAATGATATGCTAGTTAATCTTTCCTTGTAAAGTTTTCTTTCCAAGTTTTTCCAAACTCTTGAGTTTGTAAGAGATGTTGAACCTGGCTGAGAGAGCAAATAGGTGCCATGGGTGTGGATTCCTCAAGAAGCACAAGCATCGGGATAAGAAAAAATATAGAGGAGACTGGTGACACGCACTTGTGGATGTGATTGTCATCCTTACTGTGTCTGTAATCAATTGTCTGAAGTCACAGGGCTCAAACTCAGCCTTATGTGTCCTGACTAACATTTCAAAGGCACTTACGAGATATTTCATGTTAATCAACCCATTCCCAATAAACTCCTGATATTTGCACTTTCAATTAAATGAGCAGAAATAGTTGAGTTAGGTGAATAGGTGCCAAATTAATCTTGGCACTTGACTCAGTCAAATATACAGCTCATAATACAGATGTAGATTTGCTTGACTCTTCCTCCAACTCATTGGACTACATATACAAACATACTTTAGGAGTAACATCTCAGCTCACATCTTTGGCCTTTCTAAGACACTGATTCAAAGTCAGCACTGCCAAGAATGGTTTTCCTTGTCTACCATCCACCTGAGTTTCTTAAACAACTTGAGATTCTTCTGCACTTCACAACTGACATTAAATTCATCTTCCTCGCAGAGTTATATGGGTGCTGGTGGCCTTCCTGAGCTGAGCCATGGTCACCACAACTGGGTGAACAAATGAAATGGAGAACTCTCTTGGGCTCAGGAAATCTCAACAGAAAGGTTGAAAATGTCACATCTTGGAAATGTCACATCTGTGAGTGAGTCACATATTTGACCTCTGGGACATGTTGGAAAAAAGCAAATATTTTAAGTACTGAAAAAATCACAGGGATCCCTAGGAGGAAACTTACTTGCCTGATCGTTGTGTAACCTCTCTCTATACTACGTAGACAACGGTTTTATGAAGGAAACCAGCATAAGTAAAGTGTGGGAACCTTTGTTAACTAAGGATGACTTTTAAAAGAAGCAAATGTACCATAATCTGTTTGTGGTTAAGGACTGAAATTTTATACATACTATTTAATCTTCTCACAAAAGTTAGCCAGAAGAGGAAATGTACAAATACTTGAGAACCCCATGAAGCTTTTCTGGAGAGGAAGAAAAAAAAAAAAAGATGGGTGCATTAGTTCATAGAGGTGGTATACCTTGAGATATTCAGTGTCAATAAATTACAGAGCTAAACCATGTATTTTCTGTCTAGAGACACCTTAAAACTCCAGTGATGCCATTAAGGATGCTACATGCCAGAATATTTAGACAAATCAACTACTCTTGCTTTCAAAGACCTGCAAACTAAAAAGGAATAAAAAGGTTCCTGTGAAACTGTCTTCTCTCATGTACCAAGCTTACTTTCTCATTCTTTGGAAAAATTACTGTTCTCATGTTTGATAAACATGATGGTATTTGACACAGTGCAAAAACATTGTGAGCCATGAGGTTGGTTTCTACATGTTCAGGGAGGACTGGATAGGCCAACAACCTCAAAGCGAGGAGAAACAGGGTGATCCAGAACATACACAGAATACCTTTGAATTTTTGATGAGATTTTACCTGGAAATCTCGTAACTATATTTCATCTTGGCCAGACTTGGAAGCTGTAAAAGACAGCTGCTGTTGGAAAAAAAAAATCTTTCAACATTAGTAGACCACTATTGCCATGGGCTAATCCAGTTCATGTTCCAGGTAGCTAGGAAGCTTCAGAAGCTGCAAGTGACTTTCCTAATGAACCGGAATATTGTGCTGCATTGGCAATGAATCCCACAAACACACTGCTCAAGTGGCTTCACTGTAAGTTCAGGTGGTCTTTAAACACTGAGGGTGCTCAAGTGGTCTATAAATACAGAGAGCTAGTCGGTGCACAGCCTAATTAACTGTATTCACTAAGGCTACATTTAGTGTGTAAATATGGAGCAGATGAGCAGATGGGCATAATCATAACTTTATGCAAAGAAGGGTAATTATTTATATAGACATAGCACTTAAGAGCTCTGTCCTTGGACCAACTGCCTTGTGTTACATACTTTATATACATGAAAAAAAAGAGTAAGACAGTCCTCACCCTAAAGACATTACAACCCAAATCCAATGTAAAACCAAAGATAAAGGCTGGATACAACTCAGGAGAGGACATGAAAGGTTATTACTCACCATGAGGGGCAGTAACCCCAGTGTATAAAGCTCTGAGTGACAGAGGAGAACCTTGAGGCAGCATTACAGGTCAGGGAACCAGGGGGCCATGGTGTGTAGGGCACTGCCTTGCAACTCCAGGGAAGGTGTTTGCTTGCACAGGTAACAAGGGGTGATGGAGATAAGGGTATCACACTGCCCAGAGCAGGAGGTCAGCCACAGCAATGTGTCACAGTCAGGATCTCAATGGGGAGAGGAGGGCTGGGGTAGTAAACAGAGGATAGAGCCCCTAGTACAAAGACTATAGCCATCATTTTTTTGCAGTGGTGGCTGAAATGACCAAGCAGCACGATGAAGATGAAAAAAAGTGGTACCTTTTCCAGTTACCACTGGAAAGGAGCAGAAGGAGAGATCTGCAGTGGAGGTGGAGCTGTAACAGTGCACTTTCTGAAGCATGCAAATGTGAAATCAAAGGAGAAAAAAAAAGAGGAAAGTCAGGGAGATGAGACAAAAACCCAAAAGAAACACACCAATTAATTCTCTTCAGATCTGTCCAACACACTCAAATGACAAAGCTTGAGTCACACTGGCTTGGGGATGAGGAGGTGCTCATGGAGTAAAAGGAGAAACCTGAACACAATCACAGAAGAAGTAGAGAGAAATAGCCAAAACCAGCCAGGGAGTGGGGCCTTTTCTTGAGCTGAAAGACCAACCTTGTCCCGCTGCTACCACTTCAGTTGCCATGTGCTTTTCCCCATCTCGCTGAACTTCTGTATTCAAGCTACTGGTTGCCTTGGGGCTATGTCCTGCAGCATGGCAGGGACATGACCTCCTTTTTGCTCTCTGTGTGTGCATACGTGTGTATGGTCAGGCAGGCAGAGAGCGTGAGAGGTGTACAAGCAGGATGCCGGCTTTTCTCATAGAGATTTGAATACTCATGTACACCTTCCTGGAAAGAGAAGAGAAACCACTTCTCCCACCTCCTTTATGTAGGACTAATCCTGCCTACAGAAGCACTAGAGGCTCTTAAAGCTTTCCATCAGGCTAAGATTTGCAGCGTCTTCATCTGAGCTGTCAGGTTTTCACTTCAGCCTAAGTCACAGTATGCAAAGCCTTTGAAGTTAAAGCACCTGGAGGCAAAACTGCACCAGAAAGACAAACTACAGGGCTTGCAAGAAATAAATACAGCAGAGACAAGCTATGATTGCAGTATGAGTTTTTGAGGGAAGATGGACTACTTGCCCCTATGTACCATGAGTGGGACACAGGGAAATTAGCTTATGCTCTCCTCTCCCTGACAATTCCCTTTGAACTCCCTCCATGGCTTCCCACTTCTCCCACAGCCAGGCTGTGACTTGCAGGGACCTTATAGTCATGGCAGGGTTGTACAGATGGTGCCTGCTCTCATTAAATGCTGCAGCCACAACCCTATTCACCATTCGTTCACCACTATTGCTCAAAGATGCCCCTTCGTATCTTCTCCACCCATAAGGAGAGTTAGCACTAGAGGTGCTCACAGTGATTGATAACACTAATATTTTATTCATTGCCTGTTAATGTTCCCTAATGGCATTTCTGTAATTATTTTAATTGGTTTTACTAAAAAGAATAACAATGATCCCCTAATGCTTGTTGGTGTTTTGTTTAAGCCAACCACTTGCAGATGGCTCACTCCTTTTAATGAATGGAGACATTTATTAGAATTTTTGGGGGTTGTAGCCACTTTCATTGCATCTCTACATTAGCCAAACATCTTTCCTTTTTCCCAAACTCACAATGATCCACAAAAATTCCAAGCAGATATGAAATCCTGGGAACCAGACAGACCTCCCATTCTCATTACCAATCTCCATAATAATGTCCTTTTTTATGCAGTCACACACAGCTGCCGAGCCAAGATGGAGACAACTAACTTGCAAGAACTTTTTCAGAAGGCTTTCCCCAAACATGCAATGGGGCAAAAGGAACCAAAATAGCAGATATGGAAAGAATGAACAGATATACTTTGATGTCTTGGTCTAGCATGAGCCAGAGCATAAAAGAGGCCAGGTGAATGTTTTTCTCTCTCTGCTGATGTGAATGCAGTGATGTACTACCACAAATGCAGCTTTTCTGGATCCTCACCCACACATTCAGCCGGGGATCCTCTTCCCAAGCAGTGAGAGCTCCTCAGCTCTCACTGCCATGTGTATCTGCATGTGCAGGTGAACAGACCATGATACGGCAGTGTTCAGACTGGGGAGGTGATTTTCTTGCTATTTCATCACATGCTGCTTCTCTGGGATACATGACTTATGAAAGCAGGATCCATACTGTGCTGTCTCCTAGAGATTCTCCTTTGTGTTTCTCATGATAAAATTTTTCTGGATCTCAAAATAAATTTCATCTGTGTGAATGGGAAAATTGAGAGATACAGTAATACCTCTAGAAATGTTATTTTTAATTTTCCAGGTTTAAAATAAGTTTCATCCAAGATCATTACAGGGAGCACACTAGGAATAACCCCAGGAGAGGTTCAAGCAAGCATACGATACTTGTTTTAATTTAAGCTGACCTTGTATTGTGCAGCTGTGGAGGTTTAAAAATACATTGACTGGAGAAAACCAACAATGACTTTGCTGCTTCTAGATGGGACACAGTCTACTTGTCCTTCCTGCTGGCAAACGGGCAGCTAGGATCAGGAAAGGACCAAGGGTGTTGTGATGGAGATTGAGAGAGATATTGGGGCATGGAGCAGCTTTGAGGATATGGGGAAGTAGAGGTAAAATAGGAGAGCCTACTGGACCCAAAGATTGACGTCAACCATGCCACCCTACCCAGGAGAGCCTGAAAGGTTGTGGTGTGCACTACCTACAAAGGCCAGATGTGGCCATGTGAGGGATGCAGCCCAATATGCCAAGGGTAGAAACATGTACGAGGGAGAGAAGGAGCCTTCTGTCCCAGAGAACAGCACTCCTGAGCCTGAAGCTGCTCTCTGGCTAACAGAGAGGACCTACTTGACTCAGAGCACCTCGCTGCAGCTGTTAACATGGGGACTTGGTCCAAGAAAAGGGGATTAGAAGTTTAATGTAATTGGAGCAGAAATCTCAGGCCACCAGCAGCACAGCACTGAACAGGAAGGAAAATGAATAAGGTCCTGCTGGCTGCTGTTCCGTAGGAGGTGAGACCTGTCTCTCCAGTGCTTTGTTTATTTCCCCAGCTTGGCAATTTGGCAATTGCCCAAAGGCTAATTAGGCACCTCAATTTTCAGTTTTGTGAGTAGCATCGCAGTAAGAAATCAGGAAGAAGCAATACCAATAATTTCTTCACAAACAGCTAAAACATTTGCTCTGCATTAAGTGCCTGAAGACAATTGGAAGTAAATTCTATGGCTGAGCTGACTCACCTAAGTGAACCCAGCAGAACAAAAGTTGACCCTCCCTTCTCTGCTACCCTTTAGAGATCTTCTACAAATCTGAAAACTGTTGGAGGCAGAAAGATTTCAAATCCTAGTTTTCAAGTTTAACAGGCAAGGGCAGTCTCCCACAAACAAAGGAAAAATATGCAGAATTTGCATTCAGGCCACTGCTTGAGTTTCAGATAGCCCTAAAGTGCACTCTCTGTGATGTAAGGCAGTGGCTCAGTTCATAAGGTACCCACTTACATGTAGCTACAAGGGCAAGGTAGGGACGATAAGGATCCAGGAAGATGCACAAAGAAAGGAGGAGCAATAATAAATACTGCAAGAAGTTTGAAGGAAGGAAGGAAAAACACAGGGCAAGGTTGAGTGGGAAACTCCTGTGTTGGGCTAGTAAAAGCAAGTGTTTCGGTGTGAAGCTAAATTATGGAGCTCACAGATGAGATGCTGACTGCTGCATGCATTTTAGACATAAATTTTTGTCTTGGATGGATATGATATAGATTGTTATCCTTTCTCTACAAACAATCTGCGTTTTCATGAGGGTTTTTTCTGCTCTCCCCATACTTTCATATTTCTTCTCTATTTCTCCCTCTCCTTCTTCCCAGTGTCACCTGACAGAGCAGATCCTGTGCCAGGTAGGAGTGAGTCAGCATTCAATTCAGAAGGATTCACAGTCATATAAAATAAACAAGGACTCATTTCTGATAAAATGCAAGTACAGTGTAAAACACTCTAATGCCATTGATTTCTTACCAGGTCCTTGGAAGTCTTCATAATTCTTCTTGCCTTTTTTATTGCAGTCCTCAGTCCTACCTAGGGGAGCAAGAACAAAATGAAAAACAACCAGATCAGCCTCACAGTATCCCACCAACTTTTCTTCCTATTTCCTACCTTTTTTTCTATTTTAATATATCAGTCATGGCACAAAAATGATGTATGAGTCCACAAACTCCTCATCAGTTACTTTTTATTGCCTAACAGTCAATTATCCAGTCACACTCTATGAAACTCCAGTTGCAGGAGTTCATTTATTTTGCTCCAGGGCATCATTTATTTCCTAAGGAAAAGTCCAGACCAGCCAAAATTCATATCCTGACTGCAATGTGTGACCTGCAGAGGACAGACTTCTCTGGTGACTCCTCCTGAAGAACAAGTCATCCAATAGATGGCTAAAAGAGGGTTACACATGTAATGTCAGTCTGACTTGCTGTGGAAGGGCACAGATGAAACATCTGCTCTTGCACGGATAAGGGTTATACTCAGCTGAGGTTCATCCCAGCAGGGGAAGAGCTGGCATGCAGGAAGGTACAAAGCAAGGAATGGAGTTCGGAAGGAAAATCTCCTGCCTAGGATCTAGGAAGGTTAGCTTTTTATTCTGGAAATACCTGACCTGGAGGGTAAGTTCTTGCTGACAGTGGCAAGATAATTTTTCTGTTGTGTCCATGCCAACTTGTGCTGAAGAAGCATTTTGGGGTAGCTCCACACTGAGGATACTTACACCTACATGGAAAGGAAGAGTGGGAGAGCCATTGCAAGAAAATATATTGGAAAGGCATCATCAGTTTGGCCATCATAAGGCCATGGGTTACAAAGAAGTCAACAACAAGTGATGCCCAAATAATTCCTCAAATGCCTTTACACACATGCTCCTCAAAGGACAAAAGGAAATTTTGTGCAAGGGGCACCATCTACGAGTGTGGGTGACAGCCAGGGCCCAGCACTGCTGGCAGCAGGAGGATGGATGTGCCGTGTGTGGTGTTGCAAGGCTGTGGTCAAATGCACACTGATGGCTACTTGCCATGGCTGGGAACTGCCAAACACTGCCATGGCCCTGCTCTCAAAGCCTTCTTCAAGGCTCTGCCATTGCAAAAACCTGAACCAATACATTTTTGCACCCACCCTGGTCCACTGCCCTGGGTCCTGCTTGGCTGAATGCTGAGCCATGGGGAGGAAGCAGGGTTGTTTCTGCACCATGCTGCTTAGCACTGACCCCAGGCTTAAGAAATTTGTCTTGCATTACAGCACAAAAGGCCATACTGGTTCTTCTGCCACAAGGACTCTTCCCAGTCATGGAGGTGGGGTTATACCCCAGATGTGCTCATGCAGTCAAAAATATTTAACAACAGTTTAACAGCTCTGATGTACAGCACTTCCTAAATTCAGCCACATCTTCCCATAAGAAAGGAAGATCTCACAACATTAATTTAGGGGGGAAAAAAGAGAAAAGAGAAAGACAGTCACAGGAGTCTGAAAGAGTCGGGGTAACACAGAGGGTGTGCTCCCCTCTGCTGCTCCATTTTCAGTTTAGGACAATATTCTTGTATCTCAGTGATGACAATTCCCATATGCTGTCCTGTATTTATTAGGCCACCTTTGAAAACAGTCGTATCTGTGAGGCAGTATCTATGTGATGGCCTTTGTCCTTCCCCTCAGCATTCAGAATGAAGAAGTCTGAAAACACAGCCTCTTTGCTCTCTTTCAGAGGGAATAACTACTTATATTATGTAGGGTTTGAAAATCGGTAAAAAAAAGACCCTAGAATAAAAAAAGGAGATAAAAATAAATTACTTGTGACAATGTTTCAAATGGAAAAGCAAATCTGGAGTATAACAAACATGTTAGCACGTAGTGTCTGCTCAAAATTGTTAGTGAGGACAAACTGTTCTGTCTGACAATGACCTGCCATCAGTCCCTCCTGCAGCCCAGCCTAAGGGCATAACTACCAGCCTAACACCAACCAGGTTTGTGTTTCTCTGGATAGAGCTACAGGAACTCAACATGGGGGCAAAAAGTATGCTTTACCACGTGGTAGTATTAAAGCATTTGGAAAAAAAGAAAATATCCCTCGAGTGATAGCACCTTACTGAACAGCGGGCACGCCAGCTTGGAATATTACAGCAGAATATATTTGCATTTAAAGTAATCATTATCAACATTTTTTTACCAGGGATAAAATTTAGCATGTCATTATAATTGATTTAGGTAGTGATCAAAGCAAATTAATTAACCGTGATATTCAAGGGTCAAAAATTTATAGTGAACAATCCAAGTGATACGGAAGAATAAGCATAAGCAGCAAGGAACACAGACTTCTAAGTTACTGGGGTTTAATATACGTGTCACTTTCATATATGTAGTTAATATATGTTTAATTCATGCTGTCTATAGTCTTCTAAAAATCAGGGTATGTCACAAATAGATGAGAGACACCAGGAATGAGCCAAGACATTCTTTTTTAGTTTCTTCCCCCTGGGCAACTGCTGTCCCCAAAACCAATCATGCATCTTACATTTGCCATAGTCATGTTGCACGATACCAGCTGCTGTCATTTCTGCAATAAAATAACTTGAGAGGTAGATGAAGAAAATGGCCTAAAATTGAGTATAATAGAAGGAAAATTTCCAGAGAGGCAGGATTTATCACTCCCTTTATGTTGGTCAGGGTGGGAGAGACTTTGTTTGCTCATGGCAGCAGTACATGAGAAATGCATGCTTCAGACTGCTACAGAAATATTGCACTCAGGAAGCAGAAAACAAGGGAGGAAAGGCTGAATTGACCTTGCATGTAGAAAATTGTCTCTCTGAAGTGCTAAGGATGAGACCTTCTCTCACTTCACAAGTTACATCTGTCAAGACTCCAGGTTGGGCTGTGAAAGACTGGCAGCTGATACACCCACCCAGGAGAAACCACTCCTGGTTTCATGGGTCAATTGTAATGCCTGGCTGACACCAGTGTGTCAAGCCTGCCACTGAAGGCCATACAGCCCATACAACCTCTCTTGCTGCATCCTGGTTAGCAAGGAGTCTCCTCTCTTTCCCATGGCATGAGAACACCACCAAGGAGGGGACTCCCCAGGCTCCAGCAGCTCTCACAACATTAATTTAGCGCAGCGTGGAGGGTGTGCCGCAGTCCTGGCGAGCAGCCAGCACCACCTGCCCAAACCGGTGCAGCCCTGCCACCCCAACATACCCACACCATGGACAGGGATGAGGGCAGAGGGGACACTGGGATTTAATTCACTGCCTTCTTTCAGTGCTTTCCACAGAGACCATGCACTCCCAGTAATGATTTTTTTTTGGCAAACAGATATATTTCTCATCATAAACAAATGCATGAACCAACTCTAATTCTCTCTCATTTATCACCCTCGTTAGCCAGTTCTTTCTCAGGAGAGTGGATATTTACAAAACACTCCAAGTTTCTCTTCTAACTTGTTTCATTATCCTTTTCAAAGAGTACTGAGATACAAAAATTCTGCAAAATTTGTCAGTATTAAATGGCAGTGACAAAAGTGGGATTTGTTCACAAGCAATGCTTCCTTGTCCTCACACTTTTGTCTGCCACTCTCCCAACCCAAATGCCTCTGTGCCTTTGAGTCGCTTGAGACTTGTTTTCAGGGGTCCTGCCTGAGGCAGCTTCTAGATCAGCATGATGCAACTGCATGCAGTACCCAGCAATTCCTATGCTTCCCCTATTTTGTTTGGTTTTAGTTGGTGGAAAGTTTGGGTTGTGTGATTTGGCTTTTTGGGGTTGTTAGGTTTTTTGATTTGGGTAGGGTTAATTATCTTATCTTATTTTATTTTATTTTCTGCTAGTGAAGAAGAGCAGAGGAAATGCTGAGAAAGAAGTGAAACAGTAGGAACTAGTGTCAAATTGTGCCTTCTGCTATCACTTGTCTGATAGTAGTAGTTTCTTCAGAGCTCAGTTCTGACTGCAGGAGAAACAACTCACATTTCAGTGGATTTTACCCATTTCCAAAAAGAAAGGGTAAAAGAGGACATCTTGCTCCACAGGACCTAGCCTGCCTCCCAGCTGCTTTTACTGCCTGTGGTCTCAAGAAAAAGGAAACAGGTCCTAGTCACAAGATCTGCCTTTGACTGGTAGCCTGGTCTTACCAGGAATGCAGAATAACTCCCACCCTGGAGTTTGGTTCTGCCTCATGTCCTGGGAAGTAACTCACTTTTTTGCTGAGAGAGAGGAATGAAAAAAAAAATAGCAAGAGTATTTTTATTTTTTTAAACCCCATAGGCTTTCTTTTTTTCCACCCAGAAGAACTGGTTGTCTCTTACTTTGTAAAAGAGCATGCTGGCCACAGTAATGTCTGTGAGGGGTCTTTTGCCTTTTACAAAGTCAGTCAAAGACCTGATAGAGGGCACATGAACCAGCATGAGTGCTTGCAGAAATGATGGTTATTTTTGTAAGATAAAATGATAATAACATAAATATGTGTATTACTGCTGATGTAAGATGACTTCTGTCAAAATCCTATTGCAGCAAATTGCAAAATATGTAGCCACAAGGTCTCTTATAATCTTGAGCAGAAAAGTGATGGGCAGAAGAGGCTCCCTGAAAGGCAGAAAGAAGAGTACAAGCTCCTTCCAACACAGACTGTTTTAAAAATTGCCAGAGCAGGACTACAGTGCTGAAGTCCAGCCATTATTCTGGCCCCAAGAAAATCAATTAAAGTATTGCCATTTAACTGAACAGGCCAGCTGGCTTAAAGCAATCTAGAGACAAGCTGAGAATAATCTCCTGCAAACCTGTTTGCTCCCAGGGCCAGAAGGAAAACTTGGTAGGCAGTGCCTAAAACCCTTTACCTTATTTCAGCCCTTTTTGCTCACTAGAGGAACACTGCTGTATCACATGGCCTAGTGCAGAAAGTCTTCCACCATATGAGCAGATCAATATTTTTGGCTAAAACATTATCCATTCAACCTAAACCACCCATCTTGGATGCCTGTATCACTGTCAGCTTTTGGAATGATGCTGCAGCCCATATTAGAATATCTGCTGTTGATGTGGCTTAAACCACATGACATATTACAGATGCAAAACACAAGGCGTATTAAAGCAGCTTTAGATACTGTCTAGTGTCCAGCTATCTTTAGAAAACCTATACTACTGACCTGCCCTATTTGTTTGTCTCTTTACTTGAAGGAGTCCCTAGTGTTGCCACCCTCCTACTAAAGGGTAGAGGAGAACCTCTCATTGGGCAAAAAGATGCAGTGGGAAAGCCTATGCATGCAAATCCACCTGCACTTCCATCCCTGACCCTCTGTGAGCCACTGGTAGCAAGAAGGGGCTCACAGGACCCCAATACAAGTGACATCTGGTCACACAGACACACTGGTGATCCAGGAGTCACAAAAGCCTCTTCTGTTCTCCCCCACCAACATCTGGGGTCTGCTCCTGAAACTGCCCACCAGCAGAGCAGCCCACTTTGCCCAAGACCCCAGGGATACACTGTAACAGAGTTGCCTTTGCTCCGATTGGATGCTATCCTCCTCCAGCTCTTCGCTGAGAGCACTGAGCTCCGTGCAAAAGGAGTAATATTTTTTATTCATAATTAGAGCAAAGTCTCTTAGAATAATCACAGAGTGCTAATGGCTTCAGGCAGCTTGGCAAAAAAAAAAAAATTAATTTGGGCTAATTTGTCAGACACCGGGGAAATATGTAGTAAGATGCATGTATCATTTACACGGCTTGAAGTATCTTCAGTAAGTAGTTTGCAAGGCCTCTGAAGCAGGGGCCCGTCTTCCCTCAAGACACAGAATCTCACTAAAACAATACCACAGAAACAGAAAAAAAATAAACTATTGACTGAAAAATCAGCTACACATTGATATTTTCCACCATAAAGGCAATTAAAACCTGAAAATTATACTGCCTTACAAGGACAGGTAACTATTTATTTTATTCCCTTTGCCAGTACAAATATGATACTAATTCTGGGAAAATGGGCATCCAAAAGTCTAAATGAATAAGCAAAGTACCTGAAAATCAATAGAGTTGAACAGAATAGTCATTAGTATTAAAGTCTTGTACAAACACTCAGCAGGGGACTGCGCCAACATTTGCAGGCTCATAAAACTGAAGTGATCAATCAAATTACAAATGAAAGAAGCAAATGTGAGGTAAACTGCATTTTATGCATCTGTGTCTCTGATTGTATATTAATTTTTTTCACCCATAATTCATCTTTACTCAGTCTGACTTGTCACAGTTACTGTGGGCAATTTATCAACCACTTGAGCATGAACTTGAAGCACTGCTCTTCTCCTCCCACCTCCTCATGCTGTCTCAGGGCGGAATGAGAGCCAAAAAAAAAAAGGTAGAGTCAGTGCAAAAAAATTGGTTTTGTTGACACAGTTCCCTTATTCCCTGATGAGAAACAAATGCATACAAATACATCTTGACAGAAAGGAATCTAACTACCACTTGGAAGGGAAGAGGGTTTGCTTGAGCCACTTACTTGGAGGGATAGTCTCCAGGCCACGCAAACAAGAGTCCAAATTTTGTTTTAAAAAAACAACTAGAAACCCAATTTGTTCAGTTCTTTTCCTTGCAGAAGGTGTACTCACTGAAGCTGTTGCTGGAGGTGGAAGGAGTCAACACCTTAGTGCTACAACTGCTCTGGGAGATGGGTAAGAGCTAAACAAAGATCCTTTCCCTTCTGGTTGATTGACAAAGAACTGCAAGACAGGTGTTCTAACTTCTTCAGAGAAGCCGCCTTGATTTAAAAAGGCCCTCTCTCCAGACTTGTTAGCCTGGCTCACAGCCAGTGGAGACTCCATGCAGTTCATTGTCTGCATCTTCTTTCATTTCAAGAGGCACCTTGCAGTTCTGACATTCAGTTCGAGATGTGGGATTTCTCATGGAATCTGTATGATGAAGTTTGGGCAACATCCTTGGTGAGTTGAGTGAGTGTGGACCCTCTTTGCTGTTTCCAGTCTTCTTTCACCCCTGCCTGGTTGAACACCCATGTATCTCTAAGGTTAGAATCAATTGGGTTCGAAAAGACCTCAGAGATCATCAAGTCCA
>VYXB01000123.1:360868-452196 GCA_013397135.1 Pachyramphus minor | reverse complement strand
CTTCCAGCAGGTCGACACTCCCTCCCAACTTGGTGTCATCAGAAAATTTGCTGATGATGGTCTCAATTCCCTCATCTAAATCATCAATAAAGATGTTAAACAGGACTGGGCCCAACACTGATCCCTGGGGGACACCACTGGTGACCGACTGCCAGCTGGATGCAGCCCCGTTCACCAGCACTCTCTGGGCCCTGCCCTCCAGCCAGTTCCTGACCCAGCACAGAGTGCCCCTGTCCAAGCTGTGGGCTGCCAGCTTTTCCAGGAGTATATTATGGGAGACAGTGTCAAAGGCTTTGCTGAAGTACAGATAGACCACATCCACAGTCTTTCCCTCATCCACCAGGTGAGTCACCTGATCATAAAAGGAGATCAGGTTGGTCAGACAGGACCTGCCCCTCCTAAACCTGTGCTGACTGGGTCTGATCCCAGCATGTCATGTTGGCATGTCATGGAGCATGGTAGTCATATGGGACACACACCTGCTCTAAAACAAATGTTACTGCCATTCTTGGAAGGCAAGTGTTTCTCCAGATCTTAAAACTGCCAGAACTAAACCCATCGTGGAGAGGAACCACAGCACATCAAAGCCCATAAAAAGACACTGACTGATTTCAATGACTGCTGGATTAGACCCTGTGCGAAACATTAAACAAACCTTTAGGAATGAAACATGTCTTTCTTTGTCCAGATGCAGGGAAAAAGATTTACAAAAATAGATGCCTAAGTGAGTGGCTTGCTTTTTAACACTGCCAAACAACTACAGGTTTTAGTGTGACTGGACAGGCATGATAACTGGGAAGAAAAGAACCCCACAAACAAAAGAATCCCAAAACAAACAGTATAGGTTTAGACATCTATGCAGATATGTATGTGTATGAGTACAGCAAAGGTCTAGGACATGCAATCCAGGACATGCAGGTGTCGTAGCAAGTAACTGTATGTCAAAGAAGAGGTGGTAATTAAATATGTTTCCAGCCTGAGGCAAAAGATTATGCACATTAGCTTAAACCTCTTGCATTGCAGACTACTCCAAGTCTAATAGTCCTGCATTTGCAGCAGGTAACTTGTGCCTACACAGGCTGTCACTGCAGATCAGGCAGTGTGGGGATCACTTGTCATGCCGTGGTAATGCAGTGGTATATATGAACTTAAGCTGGTATCTGGTTTGGGGTTATTTTATTGCTTAACAATGAAGTTTGGAGAGAGAGGTATTTTATTTTCTCTACTATTCTTCTCTGATCCAGACTGGTACAAGAGAATTTGGCCTTGTGACTCTCACACTACAACAATCCTGTTGAGGATGGTCCACACAGCTAATGCATGTTACGTACTTTTCATTCTAAAAGTATCCATGCTCAAAATGTTGAAGTTTATTTCCTAGACAATGCACATGCAGTAGAAGTCTCTGAACTGTTCAGTTCCAGCTTAAAAGATGTTCCACAACCAGTAGTTTTTAAAAAAGTGGAAAACCAACTTACCTTTGGAGGAGGGTAGAGATGACAAAGCGGTTGTCCTGGATCCTGTTTACACAGCCTCAAGGAATGGCAAACCACATCAGCATTCATTTCTCTGGCTATGCTGAAGGAAATGGTGCATAAACAAAGACTATTATGTTCTTCTAGGTGCTTGAAAATAGAAGTTATTTCCATGGGAAGTCAGATCTCCCCAACACCACACAATAATCTCAGCTCACTTCACTATGGCCCATAATCACTGCTCAGTACAGTGTTGGGCTCTAAAGATTTTCTGCCACGACATCCTACTCAGCATTTAAAATTGGATACCAGGATGATGAAAAAACACCATGCTTTATATTCAACACCTCAATTACATATATTATGACTGTTCTACTTTTTAAATCAATCATAAGTCTGACAAAGATGTAAAGGTTAAACTTAATGCATACGGAATTTGGTACATATGAATGTTCAATCATTACCTCCACAAAATAACCAGAAATCCTTCAAAGATCCTTAACCTTTAATCACCAACCATGAGTGCTAGGATTTTTAGGTTCTTTTTGCGACACAACTCTCTGCTAATCAGGAATTAAATGAAAATGTTTGATTATAGCTCTTCTTAGTCCTGTAAACACTTTTCAGTCCCTTGGCTAGTCTTAAAACAAAAACAAAAACCCTAGGCAGGATGAAGGTCTAGCAAAAGCTCGGTTAATTAAACTAAGAACTTTCAAAGAGGAATCAAATGACCTACATTTTATTTTTCTAATCACTTACATTAAATAGTAGGTTTCCCCAAGAGTGTGAATCAAGGTCAGGGCTGAGAGCATGTAAGGGCTGATAATTAGAAAGTCTGATTAAAGGTAGAATGGAAACGAAGAGCCGAGCAACATCAGTGTGATTCTATAGAACCTGTCTCACACACACAGGTTATTCAAATTCCTCCCTCAGCCAAATGAGCAGAATTTCAAAAGGTAATTACATCAGTGGGCCTGATCTGAGATTTAAATGGAATATCAAAATGGTTACTGGTGGCAGCCTGTGTTTATTTGCTCAGGAATAGCTGTGCCAAATACCAAACCAGCATCACTCTGAAGCATCTCTGCTTTAATAATAATAAAGTGATTTTAGGAGTGAAATCCCTGCACTTCAATCTGACAGCACATCTGTACATGTCAAGAACAAACCAAGCAAAAATCTGAGAGGACACAGCGATACTTACAGTTCAGCTATGTGTGATCCATAAAGTTCAGCAAGTAAGTAACAGAAACCTTGCACTTTTTCTAGAAAACATAATTTTTTTTAAGTAGTTGAGCATGGTGAAACTTGTTTTGTAGCAGTCAAAATACAGCAGTAGTTGGTTCATTAAGGTGAATGCTGATCTACTTTAGAGGAAGGCATGTGACTCTATGACCTCAGTGTAGCACCAAAAAATGGGAAAACCTGAATTTCTAACCTTCTCTCACTTTAGGCAAGTCACGTGATAAAGACTAGAACAGATAATTAGCATTTGTTAAATGTTCTGAATACGGCATCATGGAAAAGTCAAAAGAAATAATGCATGCCACAGAATCTCCTATGAATTTTAAACAAACAGCTCAGTAGGTTTGCAAGAAGAAAGAAAACAAATACATAAATCAAAGAGCAGAAAGTGATGCTGGACTAGAACTTCCTGGGAGCTTCTGGATTTGACAGAATATGTTTTGTGTAGAGCAAGAGTTGTGCAGGAGTAACTGCATCCAAAAAAACATTTGACACCATTTGTTTGGCCTCCTTTCACGCGCCAGTCTGCAGACGTGTCCCTTTTTGGGATGCTGGCTCAGGTGGTTTTCTTTAATCTGAGTGAAGCATACCCTCCATAAGACAGTTCATCAATGATTTCTTTAAGGCACTGTTATAAAAAAAGGTGGTCCCTGCACCTGAGCAAAGACACCATGGGAGAGATTGGGGTTTGAATCAAAAAGGGCATGATGGTAGCCTTGGTCTGACAGTTCCCATGAAGGAAAACTCCCTGTTTCTTGACCTGAACAGGCTAGAGCTGGTTAACTATGCTAAGGAGATGTCAGCCTTGTTTTGACAGGGTTGGTGTTATGAAATGTCAAAAGATGCAGGTTCACATAAGTGCTGTGACAGCAAACTTGCAGCTCCTCAAATTCCTGAGAGTTGTCATTTTCTCTTGGACCTCCATTACTCAGACAGAGTTGGGGAAGAAAGCATAGAGTGTTTTCATCTTTCCCTAAGAAAAGCCATAGAAACCCCCAAAGGAGTCACTTCCCTCCATCTTTGGGCTAAATATTCAATTTTAACCAACTGGACATGGCCGGAGCTGGGGGTCTGCTGCATACAAGGTGGGTGGGTTTGCTCCGAGGAGGGCACAAAACCTTATGGCAGTGATTCCATTGGTGGGCATGAGTGTGCTCTTTCTTCCACAGCTGCTCTCCTGTCTGGACTGCAGGCACCCTGACTGGCGACCTGTGACTGCAAAAGGAGGGCTGGGGCCAGGAAGGCATGCCAGGGAAGGAAGAGATAATTTTCCCAACACCCTCCTACTCATACGGTGTTGCAGGCAGATTCTGTAACTATGATAGCTGATTTTTCTTATCCTGTGACAGGTGTTTTGTTTCAATCAAAGTATTAGCTTAATTTCTTTGCCTCCTTTGCCACATAACTCCTCTCTATTGGCTCTTTAGAAGCAATCTGCAAGTAAGAATTGGTCTCCTGACTAGAATGAGATTTTATTCTTGTTCACCTAAAAGGACTTTGCAGACATCAATAACCCCGTGTTTGGTATCATAGCTGATTAGAACACCCTCTGATAAGGCTTGCCAATGGGGCACCTGGCTCCCTATAGTAGCCTGCAGGCAAAGGTGGCTGGCTTCGCCATCATCTCTCTGGTGCATCACAGGCGATGATCTCCTTATGATTTTCCCAGACCAGCTGGTTTCCACAACATTTCTGGCCCTGGAAGAGCCAGGTGGCTGTTGTAACCTGTACTGGTGGCTCTGAGGAGAGGAGAATTTGGCTGCCTGCCAGCTCTGGGGAGCTGATATAGGGGTTTTGCTGGTCACACTGATTCCTAGGTGCTGGTTTCCTTATGCATATAGGAAGCTTGAAGTGTAATTACCCCATGGCATAACAAATTATGTAAGATAAAAAAATAGTAATAATGTTAAACTATTTTTGAGCACATAGAGTCCTCTTGGAAGATTCAGACGCCATTCAGGCTTTAGCTTCCAACAAAACAGACCAAAGCCACCGGCAGTGTTTACAGGATTGCCTTAGGAGCCAGCCTGCATTCATGTGTTAACAAAGGTCCAGCTTTGATAAAACACACAAGGAGAGGATATTGCAGAGAGAAACCTGTGTAAGTCAGAAGGGAGGGGAAAAGGGAGAGAGAAAAAGTGATGGATAACTGTGAATGTTCAGGGGCAAGAAACTGATGCCTCAGAGCTTTTTGGATTTTTTAACTTTTGTAGATTTTAGAAGTAGTTGTGTAGTAAATGAAGATTTTAATGTAGGTGTATTATATCCCTTACCCCGTTGCATGATAATTACATACACCCAACCCTGTTACCCCATATCATATCAATCCCTCTAAATTCCACTAGCATGTTTAGTCTTTTTTTCAAGGTAGAATTGTAGAAAAACACCCTAAGGCCTGGACCAGAAGATATCACACAGATACAGTGACCTTGAAGCCCAGAATTTGGAGGAACTCCAAGGACTGTAGGTGCTGCGAAGAAGAGGAAGATGAGGAAGAAGGAGTCCCAAATGCCCCCAGACCTAATTCCTGAAGGGGCATGTCAGGGGGCAGAATTGGGCAGAATTGAGGGTGGACAGATCTGGGATTGAATGGACCTTATTATAAAATCATAGAACCACTGTCTGGGCGTGGGCATGTCATGTGTATTCCCCTGGCCTGAGGCCTAATTAAAGGACCCACTCTTTATCTTATATACTAAACTGGCCTAGGAGTCTTTTTCTACACAGTCTCTTAAGGCAAAAAAAGAGCTTAAAACAAATTAAATGCTGGGAAATTTAGACAAAATATGGAGTATACTTGCTTTTGCCCTTTTTCAGGAAAAAAGAGAGCCCCTAAACTGCCTTGTTCTTACATAAGAACAATCCGGAAGATTTTCCTCTATATCTTGATAGTCCTAGAAACACGGATTCTGGCTGAATCTCAGAGGATAAATATTTGCAAGAAAGATGCTATTATCATGTTGCCATTTGCACTTGAGCTCTAAGGTGTTTATACAACATGGCCAACACAGAAGCAGAGCATGACTCAGAGGCAATGGTGGCATCAAAAGGTCTCAAAACATATTTCAGGTATCAGACACCTCAGTTTCATCAGGCAGACAGTCAGTACCCAGGTAAACACATATTCTTGCTAACATCTTTTAACACTGTAAATAATTTCCCCCATTCTCCCAGAGCTGGCCTTTCTGTCTGCTCAAGAACCTTCTTCACTAGTGACATTACTGGTCTTATTTTCATAGTTTTATTGGCCACACTGCTTGAATCACACATATTGCAAATATTTCCATACAAATGAGGATGTGGTTCCATTTCCTACATAGCCTAGGGGATTAAGTGGGATTGACAGGTACTGAATTTTTTCCTTTTTCTCTGTTTTTTTGTTCTTGAACATCAATATAACTTTACTGAAGGCTTGTAACCATAATTATAGGAGGTCCTTAAAAAAACCCACATGAATTCTTAGCCCCTTTTTGGCCCTAGGAAAAGCCCCACTCCCATGAATTTCTTGTTGTTATTCTTGCAATCGATTATAGGCATGTGCATAATAACGGAATTGTTTCTACAAATAAAATGCATGACCTGCTTTAATAGGTTTGTTCCTCATAAGCAACCAAGGCTTTTCTATTGTTTCAAGCAGCAAGAAGAAGCTGTTGATTCCTGCTGGCCGGCAGTGTTCACCCCCCCAGGAGAGGATAAAGTGGGTTACACTGTAGCTCTCACACAATCTATAGGATTTTTCACTGCTTTCAAGTTCAGGGTCAGTTATTTTCTATTGGGTGTATCCATGCATCTCATAGAAAGTAACTGGATTATACAGATTCAACTAAAGGGATAATAGGATTTTATGTGTGTAAAGAATGGCAGCTGAAAAGAAATATCTTGACATGTCAGCAGAACAAGGTCCACTGAGTGAATCGTGAACACAGAGCTAGCATGTCATAATTTAAAGAACAAAATTGTATTTTAATAGCAGGATCAGTGCTTCTAATTGTAACTTCATGGTTATGTGCCTGTAATTTAAAACACTGAGGATATGACTTATGGAATAGAAATCAGATAAGCATCATTCTATCAATGAATGAATCCCAGCAATTAGCTCCCTGCCCCATTCCGCATCAGGAAATCCTTGCTTGGAAAGGAGAAAATTAATATTCTACACATATCTCCTGTAAAACTAGGGTTTACAGAGCAAGATGGTTTATCAAATATATAATTCGTGAAGTTCTATAAAAATTACTTTTTAATGAAGAATCCTAAGCCATCTTTTTTACATTCATAATGTTAAAAAGATATCATGAATGTGACATCTAGTTATTTAAATAGTTATAGGATTGATCTGTGAGGCACAAAGCTATTCTGGCATTCAAACTGCTCTCTATCTGTGGGTGTGCATGCGGACAACTAAGCTCCTTTGGGCAGATAAAATAAGGGGCACAAAAAGGGGAGTCTTACATATAATCTTATGGAATAGCTATTGCTTTTGAAATTTGTATCATCAGTTACATTTCAATAGCTTTGAGGTGCATACCAAATGCTCACATCTTACACCTGTCAACCTCATCTCATATTTAAAATTTTACTCTTACAGCTTCCTATATCCACTGAAAACATTTTCAGCTTCGCAGTTGCTATGAAGAACCTTATCAACAAGAGGAATAGTTGGGCATACAGTGAACCTATTCTTAAGCAGCTAACAAAGAGACAAAGGGGAGAAAAAGAAAGGAAAGGGTTCTGCATGTGTGCTCAGATATGTGTGGGCTTAATACAGCCCCATTCACTCTAACTTTGGGACAAAATCCCAGCCCTGAAACCAAGCAAAGCCACGCCACTGACTTTCCTGTAAATAGCAGCTTTCTATCTCCTAGTTACATACATTTGAGATGCTGCACGAGAAGTGGATAAAGTTTTTCCAGACTTCACATGAGAATTTTTAATTAACAGAGGAATACAGCAGCACCAGCATAACATATAGCACATTACTTGGTACTTACCAGGTATGTAGTTGCACAGTCTCTCTATGGCTGCCTTTACTGTACTGTTGTGCCATTGTGCAAGTTGTTCAATTATAGACACCACAAGCACGCATCCTTCAAACAAACAAACAAAAAGAGTGAATAAGGTTATCATCTGTGAAGTGTGATGAAGGGCCCTGTGCCAGAGGAGTATTTCAGGCATCATTGGGCATTTCATATCTTGAGATGCTCCATGGCAGATAAATGTTCAAGAGGAAAAAATGTCTGTGAATTTCTGTCTTAATTCAAACCCTGTAAGTTATCACAGAGAGGATGTGGATGCCAGGGGAACACACAGAACAGCCTGGCTTTTACTACATGGTGCTCCTGGAAAAATGTCTCCATTCTTTCAAGGCTGAAAATGAAGGAGTCAGGGGGATAGCCACTGTTACAACTGTCTGCTTGGCCACCTGCTTTCTCGTTATTTCTCACAAGAAAAAGGTCACAGGTCTATACTTGATAGGACTTTTATACCTCTCCACAGAAGCCACAGAGAGCTACCAAAACTGGATTTTTCAAATGGTTGTGGCAGCCTACAGAAGAGACATCACACCACAGGTGTATGGGCTGACCACGACCAAAGCATCCACGGTATCATTTCTTCACAGACTTTATTCTGAAGCTCAGCAGCGCTCAGCACACACAGAGTTGCTGGTCCCATTTGTTAAAACCAAAGTGTCTTCAGAGTTCATTCTGCTCTGCTTCTGCGGTTGGAAAGGAGCCACTTCCTTTGATCTATGAAGCTGGTTATTTCTCATCACTAATCTGGGTTTGAACAGGGCTACAGCCTAGTTGCTTCTTGAGCTTGCTATGGCTGAGACTCACAAAACTGTACACTAGTGAAGCATGTTTTGAGATGTGCAGCACTTTTCCTGCCATTTTGGGGATTAAGTTGGTTCAATGTGACCCCCGCTCAACAGTCGTAACAAATCCACGTGATGAGCATTCATTTCAAGTCAATTTTAAATTGCTGTAGGTCAGCATTGTGCTTTCTCTGCAGTGGCTTCACTGCTTTATGAGGAAGACAGCTTTGGCAATTCAAAGTCCGCCCATGTAGTCAGACCTGGCAGCCAGATTGAGGTCCCTGCCTAGACTCAGAGCCTGTGTAAGACAGGAGGGTACCCCAGGCAGACAGTAGACAAGTAGCCAGGATGCTAGTTTCCAGTAGCCTGGATAAAGACTTCTCTTTGAGATCCTTGTAGCTGAACCCTGTTTCCTGTCCTCTGCAAGAAACCTAAGCTCTCAGACTTGCTCTGACACAGTGTAGAAATGGAGGTGAGCTGCAGCAATTTGATGTGGTTGCAGACTCACCTTGTTCGGAAGCTCAAGAGCATTAATGTTCAGGTTTTCAGACTGGCACAACTCTTCAAAGTGAGCTTTTAAATTCCACCCAGGCACCTACGCACTATTAAATAAAAGTGCTGTTTTTCAACATAAATAACTTTGATGCTTCTATGGATCAAGTAGCAAGTAAAAGAGGAGGTAGTACAATTGGAACTCGCTGTAAGACCAGTACTTTTGAGTCTTCTATTACTTCTTCTACCACAAATACAGTAATCCAGTAGAAATTACAGTGAACTTGTCACCTCTTTTGTACGGATAAAAGCCCACTTCTCCACACTTATTAAATAAAATGCTCACTCAAGATCTTTTGCAGAATGATTTATAAAGCATGCTAAGAGCCATTACCTTCAGTCAGACTAAAAGGATTGGAGATTAAATGGAGACACATATTACCAAGGAAAAAACCTGAAGCAAGACATTCTTCCTTTTCCCCCTCTCCCTTCCCTCACCTTTCCAAGTAGCCAGGGGCTAGCTAGCCCAAGGAATTAACAGCTCATTAAAAACACAATAGCTCATAAAGAAAAAGAAAAGGAGTAGAATAATAAAGACATGAACTAAAAGCAAAGGGGACATCCAAGATGAAGGATAAAGCTCTCAACTTAGGCTCGAAGAACAGACCAGGGCCATCTGAACCAGATTTAAGCACTGGCAGGTGCCTTAGCACAGCCTTATCATAGAATCACAAAGTGTTTTGGGCTGGGATGGACCTTCAAAATCCATCTAGTCCAAACCCTGTTGCAATGAACAGGAACATTTTCAATTAGACCAAGTGGTTCAGAGCCCCATTCAACCTGACTTTGAATGTTGCCAGGACTGGGGCATCCATCACCTCTCTGGGCAACCTGTGTTAGTGTTTTACCACCCAAATCATAAAAAACTTCTTTCTTATATCTAGTCTAACCAAAATCTCTTTTAGTTTAAAGCCATTACACCTGAGACAGAAAACAGACCCTGGGTCCTTTGCCAGGGTGGCATGGGCATAGCCATGCTGGACTGATCCATCCTTTAGCATGGAGATGGTAGTGCACATCCTCAAGACACACATGTAAAAGGCATTACATAGCTTAGTTCTTATAAAACTATATTATTGACACACATGTGCTACCTACAGACAACAAAAACTCCCCTTCCCCTGACTTCTATGTTTTATTTATGAGGCTAGAGGCTCAGAAAACTACCTAAATGATGACTTAATCACAAAAACACACATTCTTTCTGTGCCTTCCTTTCTACTCATACCAAGGTCAGACCTTCATCTAACAATCTTGATGTCTGGAAGTCAAAAAGACAGAAAGGAGTCCAAGAAGAAAGACATGATATTTTCCTGATATTTCCCAAGGTGCACAACTTTTGTTATTTTCTCATTCTTTTGCATCATGAGTTTGAGAAATCCACAAGAATCATAGAATTGTTGAGGTTGGAGCTGACAGTCTCACTTACTGCAGCAGAGAGAAGTATCTCTCATTTTGCCTCTGCTGTGTAATGCAGTGCTCCTGCACTTGCGTTCAGGGTCTGCAGAAAAAGGGGTTTATGGACAAACAGCTCAACATCCCAAAAGTGGGGCTGAGGATAAAAATACCCTTGGTGTTTCCATTTTCTCATGTTTGTCAAAGCACCACAGAGAGAGTGAGAAACAAAAAAAGCTATTTTTAGTTCAGCTCTGCCAAACAGAAATAGAATTCTTAATCACAAACACAATCATGTAGTGTTACAATTGAGTAGTGTTACCCACTGCTCAAGGAGCAGTCTCCTGGCAATTAAATGAAAATTTTTCATATTGATTAAGTTAGATAGACACCTTTGTGTCTATTGAGCCAGGCCCAAAGGGAGATTCTGCTTCACATAAGGATTAACGGAGCCATCACTGAATTTATGCAGTATTTAATGCAGTACCTCAGGCTACTAGAAGCTATATGAATATAAATAACAATGAAAATAGCCTGACTACTAGGGAAAAACCCACAGAGCTGAACTTCAGAATGTTTTCTCTCATAAACTCATCTTTACTATCACAGAGAGGATGTTTCTGTTTATGCTATTATACCCTTGCCCCCTTGGGCACCCACAGACCACACCTGGATTTTTCAAATGCTCTTCCGGTCAAATGCATTTATTCCAGACAAAATGATGCACTTTGTGGGATAAGCTGATAAAGAAAGTCTTATTGTTGAGGTTGGAGGGTCTTCAGTTCTAGTTGGGACATCCTCAGACACTGTGGCTGAAGTCTCCGGACTTGAATTTGGGTAGACCTCCTGCCCTCTGTTGGAAAAAGTGCTTCCCAGGAACACATGCAACCACCACAAGCCATTGGCTCATCTGCTCTATTTTTCCTATCTACCGGGGCTTTTCTCAATTGCCCTTGGTCCACCTCTCTTTACTCCTCGTGGTCTGCTGACACCCCTTGTCACCTTGTCATGAGCTCTGCCAAAGACTTTAATTTAGAGTGATGTCATTAGGAGAAGTTTTTGGGCTGGAGATTGTAAATTACTTGGGGAAAAAGGCTGAACCCCGTGCAGAGGGAGGAGGAATGTCTAGGGGTCACTATGGCCCAGGCAGCCTAATCTACCTAGACTCCCCCCTTTTTTTTTAATATATAAACCTGCCCCCCCAGTAATTCAGATTTATCCTCTGGTAGAACCTATCACTGATGCTAGGCTATAGATAAAACTTCAAGAGGTTAGTGTTTATAAATTCAAGATAATCCAGACTATCCGCACTCCTACTACAAACCTGTTGTCTTTTTAATCCCATATATTATCTTCCTCTGAATTTACTGTCAGGAAAAGAAATGCTAACCAGTTATCCTAGCCTTTAATGGGTCTTAATTTTGCTGGCCAAAAATGGAAAATAATTAGTTAGCTAAAAAGTGCAGGGTCTTTGACTGTAGAAATCTCACTGATTTAATTACTTATGATATGTGCACTAATACAAACCTCTAAGTATTCTGGCATCAGTATTCTGGCCAGTCATTAGCAACTATTGTTTGCTTTTAATTTACTTGATCTTTAGATGTGATTTATTTCTCATCGTGAGCGGGGCACATATATGCCAATGCAAATAGGCTTCATCATTAAAAAACCTCTAAATTTTTTTTATAGTTGCGCATGATTCTCTTTAGAAACAAGTTTCAATAAATTGACTCTGCTGTCTCACTTCAATAATAGGTTTCAATAGCCTGACAGGCTGAAGAATGTTTCCTCTGGAAGAACTTCATTGGCATTATAATACCTACCAACCATTAGAAACTAGACTCTGGTATTAATAAAATGCCTGTCTCTTTTAACGATAGTTTGTGCCATCTGCTATTAATTTCTGAAGAGATAAGACAAGTCCATAACCATTTTGCTCAGCAGCAGCAAGGTGAAAACTCACACATCAGGAAGTACTTCTCTCCATGTATTTGAAAGTAACGTGTAATAATAAAATGACATTTCCAATAAGCTCAGGGGAAAAAAAAATCATACCCCAATAATAAAATCAAAGCTAGAGAAATTAATTTCTTAGCTATGAAGCCTCTAGCAGTTTGAGCAGACTATTTAACTTAATCCACTTCTGCTGCACAAGTTTGAAAGGCTCTATAATTAGAATTATACCCAGGGCTGTCAAAAAGTGTCTGGATAGTGTAAGCTGCCTCTCTAAGTTTCAGATTTGTAGGTCTATTTGTCTGACTAAAACTCTGTTAAATTGGATTTCTGGCACCTGACACATCCTCCTTTACCATCCTTTGCTCGCGTTTCTGGGTACTGGACTTCTTTCTCACCTGTCCAGCCGTATCACTGTTCCTTAGCCATAAATTAAATGTACCCACAGAGCAAAAGGAGGATATAAGTCCACAAAAGCAGCCTTGGACACAAATAGCTCTCCGCAAACTCTGCCAGTCAGCTCACTCCCAGTGAAGCAGGAGCTGGAACCCTGCTCGGTGAAGCAACAAACCTCTGCCTCAAAAATCTGTCTGCAGCAGCAAGCCTCTGTGTAAATGAACCCATCTATCACATTCTGGCTTTATACAGAAGATGAAGGCTTTCCCAAAACACAGTCTTTGCTTCTTCCATTTATAGATGATCCTCAGGTCCAAAGCATCTCTTGAAGCCTACAAGTGAGGAGACCCAAGACCCTGTCTACAAAAGGCAATACTGCTACTCTGCATGCAGATGCTGTTATAGAGGTATAAAATCTCCTCTTTCCAAATTCATGTAATCCAGTTCCAGTTCAACCTGGAACAAGACATTCTGGTTTGAAATAAGAGCATTCACATGGGAAGCTAATAAGAAGTAAGGTTTTCTCCTCTGAGATGGGGACATCCCTGTGGGTATTCTAGATGCAGGCAGATCAGGCAAAGTTACAATACAGGAGTGTTTTCTTTTTCATAGAATTATAGAATGGTTTGGGTTGGAAGGGACCTCAAAGATCATCTAGTTACAACCCCTCTGCCATGGGCAGGGACACCTTCCACTAGACTGGGTTGCTCAAAGCCCCATCCAGCCTGGCCTTTAACACTGCCGGGGTTGGGACATCCACAGCTTCTCTGGGCAACCTGTTCCAGCATCTCACTATATATTCCTTTGCTAATAGTTCCTGATACCCATTTTGCCTTCTTGCACTGCTTCTCAGCACTGAGTTGATACTTTCAAAGAACAGCCCTTTATAACCTCAAGATTTCATTCCAGCATGGAAATATTCCTCTCAAATGAGATAACTGTATAAGTAACTGTAGGACAGTTTTCTTCCCATCCATATACAGCCAGAAGATTTGTTTATTTGAAACGTAATTTAGAATTGGATCTGAGTGATAAAGTCTTTTAACTCAGATTTTGCTTCCTATTCCATTTACAGCACTAATGTATTTTATAGAGATACTGAAGTGGTGGAATACAATCAGAGGTATCTATTCAAATGTGTTGGCATATACAAGACCCTTTCACCCTTAATTTGCTAACTGTGATAAAATATTCTGGAAGCACTAAATGATACCTTATTAACAAACCTGTCACTGGGCATTAAATTACATATAGTATATTGGCTAAAGATATTTTTAAAATATTAATAACAGTATAACAGTATTTTGAGTACATTTGTAACAAAACCAGTAATAAAACAAGCAAACCCTGGAATACCAGTTATCATTTCTTTTGCACACGCAATAGCAGTGAGCCACCTCAGGCCCCCTAACATTAGAGCTCTAATCATTCATTGCTTTTTTTTTAAGACATCCATCAAGGACTCTGATAGAGCTATGACAGTACAGAAAATCCAGTTTCCATCTAGTGGAAGACACTAGTACCATATCTGCCAACAAAATGCATCCCCAGTGTTTCCTACATTACACTTTAGAGAGCCCTATTTAAAAAATCTATAACCCTAGGCATTTCCAATAGAAATGCTTTCTATATTAATTAATAGGAAAAAAACCCTGTGTACATATGTGTGCCACTAACATATTTATCTTTTCCAAATCAGGAAAGGATATTGAAAATTTACTGAAGCCTGATTGCTGGCAGGGGAAGTTAATGTGAATGGATAACTTCATCCCTGTCACATAGGTTTGACCATTTTAGGACTCTGAATGCACTAAACTTTTTTCAGATATACAGTTCCTAAAACCAGTCAAAGTGATTTTCTTAAACATAAGCAGAAGTCCTCTCTAAGAGTTAACATGAGAACAAGAATGAGAGGCACACACATGGCAATCAGCATCCAAATAGACCATCAATAAATAAGATTATTAAAGAAAACATATATTGAAGACAAGCATAAGTAATGTAAAATGTATGACTACCCACATCTACAAATGAACACAGATGTGACTATGTATTTACACACACATAGATGTAGATGTGTTCATGTGCTGAGCATACCTTTTTTTTGAAATCAATAGATATATTTACATTTTATAGTCATAAACTTTCAGCAAGAGTTGGAGTGATTCTGGAAATGATGTTTTTACCATTGGTTGCTGAATAGTTGCTTTAGTGTCTCTACTGTACTTACTACTCCTGTGCCTGTTTTTTTCTTTCTAAATTATAATCATAGGAAAAAAATGTTAAGGTCAAATTTTGTATTTAACATTGACCAACAGGCCAAATTTTGCCACTGAGTAAACTGAGCAATGTTGGTGAACTGAACAGAAGTGCTGTGGCTTGGCACTGGTTTAGCTGTAATCAAAGTCGATTCCCAGCCTTTCAGAGTAAAATACATTGTGGTGCTACACTGATATTGGGCACGGCCTTTTTACAGAACTCACTGAGCTATAAATTATATGTTCTGTCATGGTGCCTCCCCAGAGAATATCTGCACAGCCACTTTGTCTGAGCACAGTTGTTAAAAGCCTCCAGCTCCATTTGGCACGTTCCATTGTGTGAAGCTATCAGGAGCTCCAAACGCCACCAGTCCTGCTGCCACTCTGCGGGGCATATTTCATCCCTGCACTCATGCACAGCTAGAAGAAGGCAAACTGTTGAGGACAATGACAACCACGCAAATCAACACAGGTAGAGGTCAGCGTTTTACACTGCTGGTAGCTCGGAAACATCTGTTCTTTAATGTAATCAGAGCTGAAAATATGTTTCAAAAACATGCTTCTTCATACACTAGGAATTGTGTGCTCCTTGCTGAATGGATGTGCTGACCTGCAAAGGTCACTGAGAATGGCATTATATCGAGCACAAAGATGGGGAAATTTGCTTCCCTGGCTGCTGACCCACAGGATTCCTGTTCACTAGCAAAGAAGATGGACAGCATTGCTGTCTGGTTGTATTGAGTGCTCCCAGACTAATCACCTCACTCCAAAAAGGGTAATCAAAGTTAATCGCCAATGGAGCAGGGCAGTTGGCTACTGGGGAGAAAATAAATAAATGCTGTTATTTGCAAATGGTTCTCACAGTCACAGCACCGAACGCCTGAAACAATATCCTGAAAGAAGTCCTCTTATACAACCTCTGCTCTAGCAGTTGATCTATGCCATGTAAGCCATTCCAAAGGGACAGGCTAGACACAGTCTGTAAAAATCTCTAATGAGGTCTTCTACAGATTTCTCAGGAACTAATGACTGTGCTCACTTATTACTGCCCTTAGAAAATCTTCCTAACCCCACTGTCCCCACTGCTACCCATTTCTGTTATTTCTTGCCATAGCAGCTATGAACCTTGAGAATGGATCACCCTTTTAATGTTTTCAAGGACAGACGTGTTTTTCTCAAGTTTTTCTTCTCTAGACTAATTAACTCTAATTTATTCACTCTTCCTTTATAGCTTATGCTTGTTGTTCTCTGAAACCTCCTGTCACTCTGCATCATACTTGATGCACAGCCCCAAAAGGCAAGGCAGAAATTCCTCTGAGGTTTTGTCAATGCTGAGAAAGGTAACTTCACATTTCTTGCAAGCTAACTTCTGTTCACACGTCTTGGTGTGCGTCTTGTGTGTGTGCTTCATGCCAGCGCACCATCACTGTGCCACAACAAGCCCGGATGATCTTCCCTAGGGATCCTACCCGGCTGGTTGGGCCTCCTCTGCTACGCGTCATGGACTATTTCTGCTGAAGTGCCTTCAATGTTCCCATATTGAAATTACCTTTTCAGGTGCAAGTACTCCAAGTTGTCAGCACTGTTTTGAATTTAATTCTGCCCTTCATTGTAATTGCAAACAATTTCAGCTGTGTATGAGCTGCTAATTTAATAGCACAAATTTCATTATCTTGGCTAATGAAAATATGGAATGATAGTATGTTCAAAAGAGAAGTCCAAGAAAGATGTAATTTTGTATATCCTTTTGCTTTGGGACTGAGCCACTTGCAATTATTCTCTGAACAAGGCTACCCACCAGTTTTGTCCTGCCCTGTAGAAGCTTAATCAATGTCACATATCTCTCAGCCATAAGATTAGTGCTGAGGTAGTGCCAAAAGCCTTACTAAAGTCCAGCTATAATATCTACTGCTTCTTCTGTGTCTACATGCTATTATACCACTGGCAAAAAATTGATCTGACACTATTTTTGAAAGGTGCTTTTTTATTAACTATTTCAGGATTTTTCTAGTTTGACTAACTAATCTATCATTCCCCAAATTTCTTCTTCACTATGTTGCAGACAGATGAATACAGCAGTTCTTCTGCCTTTCAGTTGTCTCCCCTACTTTCTGCATCCTCCATCACAGCTTCTGCCTTTCTTGAGCTTTCAGACACCTCTGGATGAAGTCAACTTTGCTAAAGAACATAACAATTTGCAAAAACCCCCAAAGGGCTCTGTTGTAATTCAGGGCAGTAGGCTGTATGGAACAAAAACTTTAAAAATTAGAAGAAAATTTTTTAAAAATGTAGAAAAATAAAGAACATGATCTCAGAGGTGATGAAACATTAACATTAGCATCAGCAGTTACCAGTGTTACTGTACTGTCTTTGGGTACCTTAACATTAAGTAAAACTTTGCTTGTCCGTGAAATGGGCAGTATTTTCCTCATTTAACAGATGGGAAAGTAAGAGACCTGAGTATCTGAAGGGCTCATTCATGCTTAGTTTTTGATAGAAAAATACACCTAATCTCTTTCTCAGGATGCCACACTGAAACTGTCAGGCTGCACTCAGCAAAAGGATTTCTAGGTCTCATCCTGAATAAACCTCTTAAGCCAGACTGCCCATCAGTAACAAACAGAAAAAGGAAAGCCAGACGCAGCATTCAGCTCCCAAAACAGTGCACAGAGCAAATCTCACTGCCTTTACAGGAGGGGAAACAGCTTCATGGGCTCTTGCAGTCCCTTCCAACTCAGCATATTCTCTGCTTCTATGATTCTATGTAGGAAAAATTATAAAAGCCCTTTTATCTAACATAAGGAAAAACCAGAAGAATACATCACATACAAAGTGAGCAAAAGGCAAAGAGGAAGGGCCTGAGCTCATTTCACACCCACAAAAAGGGTAGCATTTTTCCAGCCTGAGGAGATAGGAAACACTGATGGAAAAAATAGACTGTCACATATTGGGAAAGTTTTTCTCATGACAAAGCCAAAGGAAGACCATTTATTTGGTTGTGGTTAGAAACTGCTATAGATCAGTTATCTTAGATGGTTAGGAACTGTTTAAGTATACTATATCTGATCCTGTGGCTGGGAGGATTATTACTGGCTGCTTTTCCCCTCTTTGCCATAACTCTAAAAGGCAGCAGTAGTAAACCCCTTTTTAGGTGGGAACACTGCAGTTGCTTTATTTACACACCAGGTCAATTATGTAAAGACTTTCCCTGAATGAAGCAGCCACATTTTTCGAGAAAATGCAGAAAAAAATTACATTATTTTCTTTACAGTTCCTGAGGATGATTAAAACTTCTGTCTAAATATTTTCTAATATGAGTTTGCTGTAAAAGACTGACCATTTTTAGACAAGTGACAATCTGAAAGCAGATGTGTTTTGACCAACCTCTCCCTATGAGTGGTCTGAGTTGTTCAGCCTGCTGTGGCACCTCATCAGAGGCATGCCCTCCTCTCCTCCAGCCCTATTCTGTATCAGCATACTGGGGCAGATGGTGGTTCCTACCCAGGGAATGCCACTAGCAAGGAGAACAGAAGGAGGAAGCAAACAGGTTGTACCAGATTTAACGGAGGTACCAGTGCTGCACTTTGCTCTCCTGTCATATCATTTTTACATATTTCTTCAAGAAGTGTGATAATTTCAGTGGCAGGGATTAATGGGAAATATTTTCTTTGTTTTGTAACTGGAAGAGCATCCATATTCTGACAGGATTTGGCTACTAACACAGCAATCCCAGTCATGCAGGGATCATGAAATGACTATTCAAATGTGCAGTTACCTCATTTCCCTCAGAAAAGAGGAGCAGATAACTTTGAAAGATTAGACACCTGACCACACTTGCATGAAAAACCCTATTTCTTCAATAAAATCTCCCATACATTTGGCAGCAGGCATTTCTCACATCAAAAATTAGTTTAGATATTAGAAAGAAATTCTTCACTGTGAGGGTGAAAAGGCACTGGAACAGGATGCCCCATCCCTGGCACTGTTCAAGGCCAGGCTGGATGTGGCTTTGAGCAACCTTTAGAAGATCTATGGCAGGGGGGTTGGAACTATATGGTCCTTAAGGTCCCTTCCAACCCAAATTGTTCTATGATTCTCTCTGATTCTATGCAAAATTCTGCCTTAATCTATAAGGCCAAGAAGACACAGAAGAAGTTCTTACAGTTCTCTCCCATTACCTTCCAAGATGGCAAACCAGGGTCTGGGGTCGAGGTATTGGAAGGAAATCACAAGTTGATTTTGGCTTAATTTCTGCTCCTAAGAGGGCTGGCCACTGAATCAGATGCAAGAACTGACTTTACTCCTGCTCCAAGCCATGGCAAGTGCAACCATCAGTTCCACTGTGCTTTCCCTTTCCTGCTTGAGATAATGAAGGGATACAGTAAGTGTTTTCAAGAGTTAGTTGAGAGAGCAGCTAATCAGTAAAAGCCCAGTGGCAGATATCTGGGCTAGCAGCAGCCACCAGCCCTCCCTGCCCATGCACTTTTAACACTTGCCACACTTCATCTTGCAGTTTTCAGAGGTGGGCCACAGTCTGGTTTGGTCCTGAGCTGAGCTCACAAGGATGTTTTTAGCTGAAGGGACACTTCAGAGAGAGAAACTGGTGTGGAAGGCAATGTTTTTCCTGTCCCCTCACTGGAGACAGGAGCCGGGGAGATGTTCAGTGGTCCTCTCAATGGGGCTGATTCAGCTCTCATCCTTTTAGGAGGGAAAAAAGGACCTTGCATAAGGCAACTTCAATGCTATATGCAGTCACTTTAGGAATTTAGAACTTTGCTGGGTCAACAGGATCAAAAGGGCAGACAATGCTCACACCTAACATCTAAAAACCACTAGTGTAAAGTGTTTAGTGTAGCGGATGAGCATGACCACTGCCTTTCCTGTGCCATCAAAATGGTAGCACCTTAAAGATCTCACCATTAAACAACACCACTTCCCCCTCGCTCTGGCAGATGCTCAGTCACAGCTTGCATGGCTGCCAGCTCAAATAAGGCCGGTCCCTGAGAGTCATTTCTGCTTTTCACCACTTGTTCTTATGTTCCGTCTGGTAGCTGAACCCCATCAGGGGCTGCACAAGCCTCACCACCCTGACTTCACTTCATTCCACTTTTGGTTCACCCTGCCTCACTAGCACAAAAACTTTCAGGGGCACTGTGGATGGCTCAGAAGCAAGGTAAAAATCTGCTTTTATCAAGCTTAGGAATATTATTTCTAATTGTATTCCTTGAGCCACAGTGAAAAGAATTATTTCCTTCTGAAGGGTGGAAAGTTGTGAGAGGGTTTATGTTTACAGCACAAAAAGTGTCCTGGGAAACTGAATCATGGAATTATTTAGTCTGGAAAAGGTCTCTAAAATCAGTGAGTCCAACTGAAGACAAAATAAAGCATTTGACTGTAATGCAGAAGGACATACCTATCATTTCACATTTGCACACATAAAAAATATAAGATCCCAAATTTCTCTAGGTATACAGTCTCACGACAAGGGAATTTCTGATGTAGAGATACCCACAGTTTAAACTGACTCTGGTGTTACCAGTCTTGCTTTGGGAATCACTTAGTCATCTGAGGATACCCCCAGCTATAGATCTTGTGGAGATCACCACAGTCACCAAAGTCACACTAGAGGGGTGTTGCTAACTTGCCTCACTTTAGTACAAGTCATGCAGATGAATGCACTCACAAAGAGGAAAGGAAATGTTAGGAAACAGACTTTCCAACTTGGCTGTTCAGAGATGACCATCCAGACCACAAAGCTCTCTGTCCCAAATATGGACCAACCACTCTTAAGAAGAGTTTCCAAGGCAATGAAATCAATGGGGAGACTCTGGGCAAGTATGAAGGAAACGGTGCCTTCCTGCAGTTAAGCAAAATGCATCGTGAACCCTAACAAACACAAGGACCTCACAACATCCTGTTTCCATGTCCCAGACCTACAGACATTAAAGCCAACTTTTCAGATACCATTGCTCACAGAGCAAAAACCTGAACTTTGGGAAGCAGCCACTGAAAAACAAAATCATAAAATAACTTCAGAGCCCATGATGGCCTTGCAAAATCTTCAGTGACTGTTTCACCAAAGACTACAAGTATTTTGCAGTACAGCTGTTGAAATAGATAAAGGAGCGATTTATGACGTGCACAGCAATTCTCAGCTCGCCAGTGGAGTAAGGAATGAACAAGTCCAGCAGGCAAACAAAACCTGGATACATACCAACGCAGGTCTGTCCTTTGTACAGCCCAGTGGGGAGTGAAGGGGGTGGTGGTTCATTTTCACTCGGTAGAGGGGAGGAAGAGGCAGCCTTCAGCAGAAGCAAGAGCCAGAGGATGCAGAATAAATTAAGGAATGTTTGCCTAGGGCCCTTCATCCTAAGGAAGGAAAAAAAGAAAAAATCAGGTAGGAACACTGCATGTGGACACGCTCAGAGAGCATCCTGCATTCCTTTAGCTTGAGATGAAAGGAGACTTGCATATTTCTGTAAGTGATGCAGGGACAGACACCCAGGTAGGCAAACAGACATCTGCTCTCTCACAAGGTGCATGGAGGATCCCGCACTCCCACATTGCAGGTGCTCTCCAACCCCTGCTCTTTGCACACCCTTCAGCCCCTCTCAGACCCTGCCACCCACTAAACCCAGCAGATCCCACATACCCTGGCACCCCATGACCAGACTGGGATGATCCCATGACCCAGGGCTGCTCTCCACACCCCCACACGACCCCGCTGCCCCACGTGTAGCTCTTCCCAACCTGCTGGCCTGGGAGGACCAAGAGGGTTGGATGAACAGCTCTGGCTCAGCGCTCCTGTGTCTCCTGCAGTAGCAGCGGATGAGTAACGACCTTGAACTGCAGTAGTTGCCGGAGTCACTCAGCATTAATAACGCAAGACACTCCCCTGAACAACTAGTGTTGCAAAAAGAAAAAAAAGGAAACCAACTCCACAAACCCTTCCCCCTCCGCACCGTTGCTCCTCTGCCCTCCTCCGCAGACAAGAAAAAAAAATCTCTCCAGCTGCTTGTGTAAGATTTTCGACCAGAGTTTCCGTTTGGGAGGACTGGGTGTGAAAAATGAGAGGCTGCTCAAGCCAGAGCAGCAGCGGCAGAAGGGACAGGGCTGCCATGCTGGGGTTTTGCCAGGGCTTCAGTTCTTCTGAGACCGAGCCACGGGGATGGGAAACAGCTGCCAGTGCAAGGGCAGCACTGGGAGCTGAACCCGTGTTCTCATCAGCTTTGAGCACATTTGCTTTCAGCCCTCAGCTGCCTGCGAGGCTTGAGAAATCCTGAGCTGTTCCTACTTTGGCAGTCACAACAACCAAAGGCTTCCCTGACTCTCTTTTTTTTCCAGTCCCTCAGATAAGGCAGAAACCAGTTGTTCCCCAGCCTGAAGCAAAAGGAAAGAGTAAAATGTTTTTAAATGACGTTGCTTCAGAGATGGAACAAGTCCAAACAGCTACATCTTAAACACTGTATGTCTTTTCGTATAACCCTGGGCAAGTGTCTTGCCCTCCCGGTGGGCCACGGGTACTTGTATTTCCTTTCCACTCCTGCCTCTTTCAGAAATGGACGGGCTGTTAAAATGGGTTGCTAAAGGACAGTGAGGAGCCTGTCTCATCTGGTATCCCTGCGTGCTTCCCAAGGAATAATTAAAGGAGACTTATAAATGGTGTTGTAAAAGAAGAACTAGAGAATCTATTAAAATTCCTGCCAATTCCTGCAGATCAACATGATCACATAGGTATCAGGTCCACTTTAGTATTTAATGCAGATTTTGCAAATCATTTCTTTCTTTGGGAGCCTGACCTATGACGTTTTAAAGACAGTTCCAGAAAGTTTGCCTCAACTTTTATAAGCAGGATTTGCCTGTGCTAATGACAGTATAATCCAGTGGCTCTGGGGGGAAAAAAAAAAAGACTTCAAAATCTTCAGTGTGAATACAAATCACTCCATCTTTCCATTCTCTAAGACAAGCTATTGGCTTTCAAATATACGCTTTTCTTTGAAAAAAAGGAGAAAATAATTATACCCAAAATAGAGGCAATAGCTGTTGCTGGAGTTTTGAAGAACTCTTCCTGCTTATCATTCTCCCTATAGCTGGCAGTGCTGGTTTTCTTTTTTTTTAATAGCACATAAACAAAAATCATAGTGCGAAGTACCTTATCCATATGCCAATCCTACTGAAATCTGCAGGATGTTTTTCTTAATGCTGTAAAAACTTGCTATAAAAAGACACTGTGCTACAGCAACTGCAGCTCCATTAAACCCTTTTTAACACACATATCACTTGGTTCCCAATGACACTTTGAAGTCCTTTAAAACCCTGCATATTGGCTCACAAGCGCTTGCTGCAAAAGCAGAGTGCTAATAATAGGCAAGAAAAATCTTCCTAGCAGAGTGGTCTTCAGAATGGTTTCTGCTTTATATCTGTTGCAAAACACAAATCTAAACAACAGCACTTATAAAATATATAGATAGATCCCAAGCTGCTCCCAGGCATGTAAACCTGCAAAGCATGTAGCTGAAGCCTATAATCGGTTCTGTTATTTTCTTTCATTTCGGGTTGCAGGAAGAGCAGTGAGATAACCCAGAATCGTGTGTAACACAGAGCTGGTTTGCACTGTACCTTATGCATTAGCCAAGCTCTTAAACCAATTAAAGAAAAACCCCAAAGCTTTTAAAATATGTGGTCTGGCCAGACAAATGAGGGATTTGCATGCTCAGATTTAGAGGCCAGCTGGGAAGGTGGCACCCCCCCGCTGTGAAATCTTTCTCCTTCCCACTCAAACCAGACACCAAGGCCTGCCTTTTGCCAAGCAGATTTTATATTACTCCCAAGTCCCTAAGAGAGTGAGACCTAAAGTTGTCTTGGTACAGGAGTGAAGGAGCGTATGATGTTGCCTTTTAATCTTAGTAAGTGCATGGATGATGTTCATGGGAGGTAAAAACCACATTATCTCTGTACCAAAGGAAGGGATTTGAAAATAACTGCTTCTATTAGGTTGTCTACAACACCTAGCTGCTTTACGCTGACGATGCTGCCCTCGTTGCTCACACAGAGGTAGGTCTGCAGCGTTTAACATCCTGCTTTGCAGGGGCTGCTGAGCTTTTTGGGCTGGAAGTCAGCTTGAAGAAGACAGAGGTTCTCTATCAACCTGCACCTCAGGGAGTCGTGTATCACCCCCATATCTCCATTGGCGACTCAGAACTCAAAACATTCCAGCAATTTAACTACCTGGGAAGCATCATCTCCTCAGATGGTAAGATTGACAAAGAGATAGACAACAGGTTGGCAAAGGCATACAGTGCTTTCAGTAGACTCCATAAAAGATTTTGGCGAAATAAACACCTGAAGAAAAGTACAAAGATCAGTGTTTATAGAGCCATCTATTCTTTTGTACGGGTCTGAGTCATGGGTCATTTACTGCCACCACCTGCGACTCCTAGAATGGTTCCATCAACGCTGCCTCTGTAAAATCCTCAATATCCACTGGACGGACTCTGTGACCAATACGTCTGTTCTTGAACTGGTTGCAGTCACAAGTATCGAGGCCATGCTGCTGAGAACACAGCTGCGTTGGGCAGGGCACGTCTCCAGGATGAAGGACCACCGCCTCCCTAAGATCGTGCTCTACGGTGAACTCGCCACCAGCTGTCACAAGAGAGGAGCCCCGAAAAGGAGATACAAGGACTCCCTGAAACAACATCTCAGCCTTGGCCATATTGACAATCATCATTGGTCTACTCTGGCCTCCAATCGGGAGGCCTGGAGACAAACCATCTACAATGCTGCTGCCTCCTTCGAGAACTCAGGTAAGATCACTCTCGAGGAGAAAAGACAACGCAGAAAGAATCGCGTCCAGTCAATGCTGCCTGGGGAGTCTTTCTGTTGTCCCTTTTGCTACCGGACTTGTCTGTCGCGCATTGGCCTTTCCAGCCATCAGTGAGCCTGCAGCAAGCGTGGGTAGAGCCCTTCAAAATCGTCGTTCGCGAAGCCAAGCCATGAATGAAACAACACCTAAGTCAGGGAAACAGACCTGGGACAGGAGTGACTCAGTAGATGCTGCCTACTTAGAGAGTATGGCAGCGGGAGCAATGGAAAACCAGAGCTCTGCCCTCTGCAAAGCATCAGGGCAGAGAGGTGATGCCTGGGGTGTTCCTTGCCCCAAAACATCTGGCAGTCACCCTACAGCTGGCAAGCATGTCTGTCTCCCCAGTTCTATTGTTTTTTTCATGTATTTTCAACCTGGGCTTGCAGCAGGTGCAGCCAGGAGGCAGAAGAGTGCAGTTCAGGTGAGGACTGGGTATTCAAGGCTGTGCTGCAACAGGGTGCCTGGGTGGGGGTCCTGATGGGGCTGGTCAAGGCTGTGCCCCAGGGCCCTGACCAGGCAGGTGCAGGAATGAACTCTGCAAAAATGCTTCTGGAAGTCCCACTAGGTACCTGCCTGCAGCATTACTCACCTAAATAGCATTGGGAATGCAATCAGCATTTTGTCTCTGAGTCTCCATGCGTCGCTTTTGAAAAGGAAGTGAGGACTGTGTAGAACCAGAGGTGTGGTGAGAACACCACCTTTTGCAGTTGGGAAACCCTCAGTGCTCCAGCAATGACCAACCTCCACAGACACACAGGTCATTCACATGCTGCTACGGAGAAGATGTAGGGTCAGTTGAATTTTTTCAAGGTTGAAGTTGGACTAATGATAACAAATACATAAATAAACACATGTGCACGTATCCATGATATGCACTGGCCCACACACTGTTGCTTCCTACCAAGGAAATGGGAGGGCCGACAGCTCCCTCCATTCAGCACACAGATGGGGAGGGATGTACGTTGCATCCTCTGTAGGGTTTTAGTAAAATGCTTCTCTGAAGGGAAGTTATGTAGCTCTCTGCTGTTTTCTCTCAGGATGCTAGGACACACCGAGGAGCTTGCTCATTTCACCCAGCTCGATCCAATCTATGTTTCTTGGGGAGTTTTATGTGTGGGTCCACAGAGCTATATGTCAGTCATATACAGGTCAGTAGCAAGTGTGATGTGTGGGCGACACACTGCATAAGACAGGGCTTTGGTTGGGGGTCATCCAAGGGATTAATGGATTTAATGGATGAATGACGTGCCCCACTCAGTAACTCCCAGCTCAGGGTCTCCAGCCACACCCTAAAGCCTCTCTCAATTTAGGTAGAGCTGAGAGAAACTTGCACATGTGTGTGGCTGCCAAAACCGTGAGGCAAAGCAGGCAAAACCAAGCCTGAATTTCAATAATGGCAGAGCAGACAGCATCAGGGCACATGAATAGCTAGTGAAGAAATACAATCACCTAGGCTAATCCCAGGAGGAGTGTGGTGGCTGGAATTTGAAAGACCCACAACACTCCACCATTTCTTGTGCTTCCATATTAGTCCCTGACACGGAATGTACATTGGCTTGGGTGGTGGTGCCAAACAAGCTAGGGGACAGGTAAGGTTTCAGCCTCTAAATTTGCTGTTCCAGATAGAGATAAAATGGAACTGAGGCAGGGTTTCTGATTTCCTGAATAAGGTCTTAAACAAAATTTAAGAATCACACTTTCCCACATAGGGGATTGCCACTAGAAATGTGAAATGAGATGCATGGATGGGGTTATGCTTAAACGCCTCTTTCTGTAATAGTTTCCTAAAGACCTGTTAATGCATACAGCAAATGCATTGAAAAAATCCATGGAAAAGAAAAAAGAAAGGAAAATACTTCCAAGAAGCTCCAAAAGAGGACAAGTAAGAACTGATATATCATCTGTCAGGATTAGGGACCATTTGATTGGAAAAAAAATTATGAGATAGTCCTCTTACAAAAGAAGATCATCTGGCAGTGTATATTTATCTATCCTATTCTGTCCAAGTCACTGCACACATTATTGCACTTTTTTTTTTACTTTTTGGTTAGACTTCTGTTACATTTCTGATTTTTAAGATATATGCATTTCTTTCTCTTTGTGACATTCATGCATGCATTTTTATGATGATTAAATGTTATCTTGGAAGGCTTTCTCTCCTTCTCCTCTTTGACATGCTGTTCAGTTCTTAAGGGAATAGACATAAGCCTTGTATTTTTGTGTCTGGAGAGATAAAACCTGCAGGAAGAAGGCCTTTAGATCAAAGATCCTCTCGGTCTCTTTTCTTCCTTTTATTTTCAAAATGTTGTCCTTTGTGCCCTTTGACTCTGAAGTTCCCAGCGGTTTATTGCATTGGTTATTTTTCATTACTGCTCTCCAAATTTCTCTGACTGTCATAATCATGTCTGCGGTTGCTGCGTTATCACTGGCACGGATGAACATTTCCAGAGCCCCAGGTGGATCTGAGACTGCACCACAGCCAACTGAATCATTCCCTCTGCCCCAGTTTCGTTATCAGTTGCTGCTTGCAGTTCAATTGATGCTTCTGTTTCAGAGTCTCTCTCCATCTCATTGTCATTCAAAGCTGCAGGGAAAGCATTTAAACCAATATTTTCTTACACTCATATCCAAAAATTTGTTCCAAGCTATTGCCAAGCTGTAGCTGAGATGATTAACCTTTATTCTGCAACCTTTAATGAAATTATCTATCCCAGCTTGCAAGGGCTGTTGATATCTATGCTCTTAGAAATGTAAATTTCCGACATGACTTACTCCAGTTTGAGTATAATAAATTGTGGGAACAAGACCCTTAGGGCTTTCAAACAGGGAACCCTTGAAAAATACAGCTGTATCACCTTGCATACTTGTGCACAGCAGGTTATGCACCTCTGGGGAGATCCAGCTGTTTGGATTGGCAAAAGGAGGTGACTGGATTTTCTACTAAAGATGGCAGAGATGAGATGAACTGCATCCTCAAAATGTATTTCTCACTACTGACTATGTGGAACCCTACAGTGATTTACTTGGTTTGCTAGTGGACTTGGCAGTGTTGGGTTAATGGTTGAACTTGATGATCTTAAAGCGTTTTTCCAATAAATGCTTCTATAACTTTGTGATTACTGGTGATGCAGTACATTTCCTTAGTGGCTTGGTATTAATGCAGAAAAACAGACCTGGCTGCTGTGTTCTTACTATGTGCAGATGACACTACAAATCCACAAATAATCTTATCAACATAGATTTTGTAGTTTGAGTTGTGTGGGCACAGCTGTGGGCCTTTTCAGATCTAAAGAAGACCTAATTCTTGCTCTTATCTATACAAAAAAACCCTGGCAATTATGGAGCAAGAGAGTGTGGCAATATTACAGAGAGAGGACTAATTAGAAAGACTTGTTAAAGGCCTTAGATAAGAGAGTCACCCAGAGCCAGATGTAAATACAAGTCAAGAAGGCTGGAACAGACTCTGTGTTGCCCCTCAGTTTGGGTACTCATTTAAATCTGAAAGAATTTAAATCTGAAAGCATTAACAACTCAGTGTGGTTATTGCTTTGCCACAAATAGCTAGTAGCCTGCTAGGCAAGCCAAAATCCAGTCTACTGCATCGATCCCTGCAGCGCTATCACTATTGCATCAGGTTTTTGTCAGAAATGTAACCACTTATCAGGCTCCTAGTTTAGTACTGGTTGAAGCTGTGGCAGAGGATGATGGAGGGAAAGCTTGCCCCAGATGTTGTCGGGTTGTAAGTGCTTAAAAGGGGAGCATGACAACATTAAAGAAGAAAAATAAATGTTTGACTATGTTTTTTCCATTTGATCTTTCCTCCAGTAACACAAATAAAATTAAGCTCAACAGCCTCTTGATCTCGACACAGAACATAGGTCAATAAAAGATAATTATTCCCAGTGTTTGGGCTAAGAAAAAGTGATAAATGTCATTGGAGGCATTTTTAGCACATACCAAAGTTCACAAAACTGTTTAAACATGTTGTTTGAGGCTTATACTGGGACTTCCGTTCTCAGAAACAGGACCTGTACAACACACATACTGTGGTGTCATCTTGCAGTTCAATAACAAGATGAGGGATTATTTATTTTTTTTTTCCTTTTCAAAGAGGCGTTTCACTGATTTGTTTTGATAATAAAAGACCTGCAGGTGAGCTGGACAGTTTCCATCAGCAAAATGATCCTGCAGGACTAGCATCCATCAGCCATAGGTGATTATGTGAAGGCAGCGCATGCTGATTTTTCAAATATTGATTAAGCAAGCCAGCCATGTACAGAGTTTTTATGCTCTACGGAGAAGTTGGGCTGTATGAAAGAACTTAAAGCACTCGGAGGACTATACATTCCCTCATTCAACAAGCTGAGGTTGATGATACAGTCAGTAAAGTTTGCACCAATCTCAGTGATAACCTAATCTTACACAGACAAGCCAAACTCAGGCATGAGGTCAGCCCTTTAACACTTTACATTTCAGATCACAGAATCATAGAATCATTTAGGGTGCAAAAGACCTTTAAGATAATGAACTCCAATCATTAACCCAGCACTGCCAAATCCAGGACTAAACCATGTCTCTAAGCACCACATCTACATGCCTTTTAAATACCTCCAGGGATGGTGACTCAACCACTTCCTTGGGAAGCCTGTTCCAATGCTTGGCAAACCTTTCCATAAAGAAATTTTTGCTAATATCCAATTTAAACCTCTGTTGTCCCTATTTACCTAGCTCTAATGGAGATCTTATTTGCACTTGTCTGTCTTTTCACTTGCATCAGATAATATGCTGATGTCTGACATCAGTAGTTTCATCTTGCATATATGAGAGAAGATGACATGGGCAGCTGGTTTTATCTAACTCTGTTCATAGCCACCTCACTATAAAGCAGAAACACGCCTCTCCAAAACGGCTTTGAATTCAGAACACCTTTCATCCTTCTTTCTGCTTCCTTACCCTGTCTGGGCATCCCCCAGATTTATCTCTTTTCAGCTTCAAACTCAGAGCTGTATTTTCATTTTTTTTCTGGCTCATTACAGAAATTTGAGTATTAGGGAAAATACTCAGTTAAACACAACAGTGCTTGAGGGATGTGGTAAGGAGAATCAAAACCAGTGGCACAAGGACCATCGAACTGTAAGTGAGGGAGAAAGCAGGTACCACATCACTTTTTTTCCCCCTACTCAAGCTGTGCCCTGAACGCAGGATATTTCCGCCTGGTCTCCGGCCCCTCCACACATGTTGGAGTCATTAATCATCCATCAAGATGCCATCCTTTGTGTGCAGTGGGATGGTTGCCTGCCTCCCTCACTCATTATTTGCCTTCCACATTCCTTTTCCGCCAATTAAATGAAATATAAATAGCATTTCAGATAAATGTTCACTCTCTTATAATACCTTTCTGACGTCTTTCTGCTCTTGCTCTAGATGCATAAAAAAGAGCTGTAATATATTTCAATGAGTTATTGGATCCTTTTTGAACCCTGATATATGCTCAGTACAAGGTTATTTAAATATGAAGGGTATAGGCATAGGCTTGAGCAAAATCTACCCAACTAACGTGTTCAGGCAAAAGGAGCAGGCAATCTTCTGTCTTGCAAAACAATCCGTCTTCCAAGATGAAGGGCTCCAAGCCTGCTGATGCTGGACCCATCTTGTTTTTCTGCATAGATACGACCACTGCCACAGAAATGTATGGCTCAGGCTTTTCTGTCCCTTTTTTCTTTTCTTTTTTTTCTTTTTTTTTCCCTTTTTTTTTTTTTTAATTTTTAATTTGTAATTAAATGAAGCTGCTGGACAGTACAGGGATTCTCTTTTCATTGCCTAAATAATATAGGTGATTGCTGTACAACCAGAGAATAAGAAGAAAGAGGAGGAGTCAGGAATGTAACCCAGGGTTTTACTGAAATGTGGCACAAAAGTAGTATCTTCCCCCATCTTCTTGGCTTCGAAAACAAATTAACGTTGGAGTATTTGTGGATTTTTTTTCCCTCTTACTTGTTCACCACCATTCATCATTTAGCCTCAGCATTCATGTATATTTAAAGCAGCCAACATAAATTAGCAACAAAACTTGAGGGTGTTAAATAACATCCAATAAAACTCCTTCCCCTCATTGGAGTACTTTCTCAAAATGAAAAGATCTAAGTAAACAGCATGTTCTAACACTAGACCCAGAAGATAACGAAGTGGGGCCTGAGAGACTTTCACCCTCTGAACTATACCACCTGAAGGAAAAGGGAGCCTCTCCATCACTCCTCAAAGGATGACTAAGTTAAAATGCATTTTGGGGACCAAACAAAATGCAACTCTCTCAGTCTCACAAAAATGACAGACAGACACCCCAGCAGCAAGTCTGTTACTCTTCACTAAATTCCCATGACATAAAGCAAAGGAAGAAAACAGGTATGTTCTGGAGATCTCTGGGCTCTGAACTGAACACAAGCAAGCCGTCCCTTTCAGCAGTGATCAGATGCCAAGAAATGTTTTTCAGGAAGCAGAAATGATAATAATTATATAGCTGGGTATGCCCAAATCTATTCCATGCATATCGGAAACATCTCTATTTGCAGTCTCTGGGTGCACTTCATTCTGTGCAGCAGTGATGCTGCAGATCCCCAGCAGGGAGCCTGAATAATCTTGCCTCTCAGCAGTAGAGTGATAGTAGTGTTGGGAAAAGTCCAGATAAAAGATAGCATGCAGGATAGGGAATTTCATTTTGTGTTAGGAGCTGGGCAGGCAGTAGACCAAAGTTCGTTTCAGGCTGGAGCAGAAGTGGATCACAGCCTATAAGGGGATTTCCCATCAGAGTGTCTGTGGTTAACACCAACTAGGGTAAGCCTGAGAGCCCTAGCCAGGCTAATAAGTTATTTATGCAGCTATCCAGTGATATGGGTATCTACATCTCACCAGTGTTTTTCTTCTACCCAAGCCTTTCCCTTTTTCACCCCCTGTAGCCATATTCTTTGAAAGTCCTCAAGAAACAAGTCTTCTGCCTCATAACTCTGATGTGGAAACCATGAAAGTTGGTTAAGAAATTTTAGTGATTCCATATGGCAAGTTCCTGGGCATTTAACAATGAGAAAGTGGGATGAGGTAGGAAAGATACGGAGAGTCATGTTCCTGCCCAAAAGTAACCATCTGGGTTTGGGTGTCTTAGTGTTTGGTTTTCTTTTTCCCTGAGGACAGCTGGATTTTGCCAAATGCTTAGCACTGACCTGAAAATCAAATCCCAGTGAAGCCTTTCAAGATGAGCAGCCAAAACCCAGAAGCATCACTGTGTCAAAAGTTGTATAAAGACTAGGAACTACTGGATGCCAAATAGGTAAAGTTGCCCAATTTTTTCTGAGATATAAAAGAAACTATTTCTTTTCCCCAAAGCTAGTGTCATTTCCAGCCCTTCAAAACCAAAGAACATTTGCCCTAGATGCATTTGATGCATCATACTATTTTAGGCAATAATTCCTGATGCAAAATTCATAATTCATGTTTCTAGATAATTCCTTTGCTTTAATCCTACATCCAGTTTCTTTTGATGATTAGCAAAAATAACTACAGTCACTGCAGATGAGGGTAAACTGTAACTTTTAGCTAAAACTCTCTGCTTATATTTATTCAGAGAGGTGACCCAATCCTGCCAAGAGTGTCAGCAGCTCCATGGGCTCCAAAGCCCCAGCTGTGCCTGTACACAGCACCTGGAATGGCATCCTTGATGCTCCCCTGCCCACCTGAGAAGGATCCACCTCACTAAAGGGCTCCCTTAGCACAGTGGGCTTGTTTTCTTCAATGCTGATGGATGCCAAACAATTCTACCCAGGATGCAAGAGGGAGGATGCTCTGTACCACCACAGATCCTCCACACTTAGCTGTAGATCTCAGAAGAGCATCAGGAGACAAAGTCAGAGGTGCATTCCTGTGCCCTAGAGACTGGGGCTGTTTGGTGAGTCTCCTACACACTGCTGTTGAGCTGCCATTCAGGGTCTCTCAAGGTGGTTTTCACTCCCCCCAGAGCAGATGGTGAGCAAGCAGGTCAAAGTAAAGCAGGCTGATATGACAGGAAAGCTTATCTGATGGTGTGGGATTACAGTACCCAGGTGAAAATTATCATTCACTTCCTCTCACCAAGATAAATCAGAACACAGGTGAATATGTGCTGTCTGAGGGGCTGTTTTGGATTTGCTATAGCGAGGATAGCCAGCAAAATTTCCTGCTGTATCTCCCCCAAAAGATCTGTCAAATTTTAAAACACTGAATTGCTGAGATATCCCAACACAAGACTTAATTTACTAAATTTTGCCCTGCTAATTGCTGCTGCTGATAGAGTAAATATGTCATGGAATCTTTCCATTCTCACCTTTACTCTGGACTTTGCTCTTCTTGGCCTAGTGTAGTCACTTGGATGGCAACATTTGGCTTTCAGGGCATCAGTGGTGGCTCCTCAGCCTTTACAGTGGTGCTTTCTGCCTTTCCTCTCCGGCCATCCAGAGGCAGTCATGTTTAGAGCTTCCCCTTGCATTTTAGCCCTCTCCTAAGGCATTTCTGAGAAAGTATAACCTCACCAAAAGAAGCCACTTACTGTATTTGCCGTAGTGGTTCATATTCCCGGGACACAGGTAGCTAAGGCTTTCATCATTCTTTAAAGCTGCTCACTTCTGTTTGGAGCACTTGGGACATACCACAGAGCAATACTGCTATAGCATAAATATGTTCTTTCAGCATTTTTAGAGATGGGCAGTGAGACAGGCAGAATTACTGTCTACTTTTGTGGAAAGAAAACTCCACCTGTATGCATGCATGCACATACACCAGATACATCTTGTCAGGAAAGGCTCCTATCTGGAAAGACATTTCTTCTATCACATTTACAGGGAAAGGAAAAGGAAAAAAAAAGGAAGCAGATTCTTTTTCCCCTTTACTAAAGAAAAAAGTATTTTATCTCTTCATTTATCTGTCTGCAATATTTAATTTGAAGGCTTTCATGGTTTTTTTTTGGCATCTCTGTGATATAGGGAAAGAGAAAGATTCAATATAGATTCAAAAGGGCAATTAATCTTGAAAAAACTTTCTTGTGCATTTAAAGGAACAAGCCTTCAACTTGAGGGGCTTGACAGGATTTCTCTTCAATTTTAAAAGTCAATTTTGGTTCTAATAACTAAATGTCATTTCCATGTACTCTATCTCACATGATAGACGAATATAAACAAAAGTATTAATTTACTTCAGCCATTGTCTGGAGGAATTCAAGGGGCACTTTGATATCCATCTCAGAGCACAGCTGTTATGTGTGTTGCTCTGGTTCAGGGAACTGGGCAGTGTGAGACCAGCTTCTCCAGTAAACGTCTTTGACAAGGTTTGTTGGGTTTGCTTGTGGGAGGATTATGCTCCAGGTTAGAAGAGGCAGGATACGGTCACTCTTGCAGGAAAACAGTGCATGCAGGGGTGGAGAGAACCTGCCTGGACATGGGCTCATGCCCACCAGCAATGGAGAGGTTAAGCGGCAGAACAAACCCTGGATCTGTGATCTCAGTAGGACAAGGGCTTATTGTAACTGTTCATTTTAAAATATTGCCTGATTGTTTGAGTACTTTATTTTTTTGGTGATTCATCTGTGAGTGGGAAAGGTGCTGTGACCCATTGAATGGCCTATCCATCACGCCTACTTGACCTCACCACCTCCGCAGGGCAGGGACCACCGAACCCTGGCTGCTGGCCCCACTTGTGTGTCCACTGCTTGGCCCCTCAGCTCCCCAGGTGTAGCCCAGTGTTGTGGTACTGCCTGAAAGAGAGGAACAAGACTGCAATGTCAGCCCCTGTCCATGAAACGGGCATGCCTGCACTTGCTAGAACTGTTCCCAGGACGAACTGTTTCCTGCATCAGAAGCAGGCTGGTCACTGCAGAGGGTCTGGGGAGAGGGCAATCCAAGCTGAAAAAGCTGGTGGGGACCACCACCAAACCCTTTGCCAAAAGATCACATCTTTGCCTACCCTAGCAAAAGGATGATTCATCCTTTGCCTCCTCAAGCAGCAAAATCCCCTGCTCCTCCTGACATAATCTTCTCCCCTCTTCTTCCAGGTTGTTCTGTCACCCACGGGTGAACCAAGCATGCACTCACCCCTAGAAAGTGCATTTTGGCTGAGTTGAGCCTGCAGCACTGATGAGTGAAAAATACCATGTCTTAGCTACACTGGGAAAAAGCCAGCAGAGATTTTCGGAATACTCTTGCTGCTTACATTGCAGCATAAGATCCATTAATTCCCCTCTGCTGGGGATTTGGAATGCATTGCATCTCACCAAAGTCAGCTCTTGCCCTTCAGGATCAGGCCCTAAGACTGTGTATAAATCAGCTACAGGTGCTTGAATTAAGAGAATTAATTAATAAGACCTTCCCATCCCCTGGAGGTTCAGACGACAATGAGGAAGGTACAGTACAGGCCAACAAAAACCACAATATATTAATCCTGCATTTGTCCTAAGTGTGACAGATGGCTGGGAGTTATTCTTTGTGTTCTTTTCAGGGGGAACTGATGGGAGTTTATTCTCTGTTTGCAGTGAACAGTTCATGCAAGACATTAAATTTCCCAATACCATTACTAAATCCCAGGATCCTCTTCATGACTTATTCAGCACCTGTTGCTCCAGTCTTGCACACCAGTTTTATCATCCTCACATCCACCTCTGTCTTTCAGAGATGAATATTTATTATCTTCATTGCAACAGTAGAATCAAATCCTCTCTTACTTTACTAATAGCAATTCCTTTCTTGAAGATAAGCATACCTATCTCCCAGTGTGTGCTGGGAGAAGACATAGAGCCTTACCAAATGGGCTGGGAGACAGGGATGGCTGCCCAGGGGAATCTGCATCAGAAGGCTTCAGAAGCTGGAGAAGTGTAAAGAAGGCTGATAGAAATTGGCCTTCATTAACACTTTCAAGAGGCTGGAAAATGCCTTTTTTTAATGTGCTAATGTATGACCAAGAGAATTATCAGTCCATTAATAAGTGGGCAACACCTACGAGTTCTCGTCTCACCATACCATAATATTTTTATTTTTTTTTTCAATACATGGAATAAAATTGTGTTCCTACAGCAACTTGGGTGCCCTGACATGCTGATAGTAAGACAAGATGGTCTCAGTAACACTAAGATGCTAATGTCCATTAGGAACTTGGCCAACCAGGCAGTTACGCTTTCCTTCTCTCCACAGTATGGAAAGTGCAACTTCAGCCCATTCCAGCAATTATGGGGTGCAAAGAAGCCACCTTTGGGCTCCTGGGTTTGGCACAGGATGTGAGGGGCTCACACACCACAAGGATGTTGACAACATCAGGAACCGCTTGCTTCCACAAGATGACTTTCCTAGACAGCTGCCCCACTCGGCACCATGACTGGAGAACCTGGAGAACCTATTAGGTGACTGGAGATGCTCCCACACGGCAAAGTTACTTTTTTCAGCCCTCATGGAGGAATTATTGTACTGGGGCAGATAGTGCAAAGCCATTCAAAATGACTCTTCTGCAGCACCCCTCCAGCAAGGCATCATGCCAAAATATCTGCCAGTACCTCTGCTCGGGGGATCAGCTCTGCAGAGCTGTTGTAGCAGTACCCTTCTCAGTCCCTGCAAAACTCAGCACCAAGGGTCTTTCAAGCTTCATCAAAACATAAGAAGGAAGTAATTCCCCGCCCTGCCCCACACCTCCTTGTCTGTTATTGTATAAACTTCTATGAAATTACACTGTGTAAAGCACTAGAAAATTGCAGATGGCAATTCCGTTGTGGCAAGGGCTCCCGTGGCATGGTAGACAGTTTGTGACCACCCTGGAATAGACAGGACAGCTTGCAGGGCATTTGTGCTTAAGTCCAAGTTGACCCCAGCGCTGCTGCTGGCTGTGTTTAATTTCTTTGCTCTGCATGAGCAAATTTATTAAATTCACAACACTTTCTTTTTTTTCCAGCCAGGGTGATTTGAACGAATACTCACCAGTCACTTGAATAATTAGCTTAATTCAGGAACCCATCTTCAGAAGCCTGTTGCTGAGAAGCCTCCTGAATTCTGGGACTATAAGAGTGACTTGAGTTTGATGAAAATCGAACTAAACCAAGCCAAGTGGTACTTGCTTTCCATTTTTTTCTCCCCCACGAAGACAGCTTTGACTCATGGCTGCAGCCAGTCCTGTGTATGCTACAATAGTCGGTGGATTGGACTGCTGTTTTCATCAAATAAGCTTATCAGAAATGTATTTAGGTGAAAATACTACCATTCATTCTGCCTGAGTTACTGATGCTGGAGTTGTTACATGTACCTTTTTGCTGCAAGTCAGTTATATGGACAGGCAAGATGGCCTTCCTCAGGCCATGCAGGTTTGGTGAGGAGGTTCTAGGGCTGCACTAAGACCAGTGTTTCTGATCAGTGGAGGGTACCCAGACTGCTGCAGTTTGATTTCTTTTCTGTGGAAAAAAAATCTTCCAATAAAAAGTGTAAATCTAAAACATAATTAAAAAAATGAAATTAACAAATTAGCACTTTGTTCAAACTACAATTTTTTTATGGCACTTTAAATCTTGGAACTCAAAAAGGGCCCTAAAACACTAATCCTTTTCAGAAAAAAACATGACCCAGTTGGGACAGTCCAAAAGCCATCAGCAGGAAATTTCAGTTACTTGAGCTGCTCAGTTTCCCTCACTGAATCAATAGTTTAGCTAAATTCACACAATTTTTGTGTGCATTAAAACTTCCGGCAGTGGTATTTTCCAACAGAACCACTGACACTTTCCTGGTCAGCTCAGCATCACACCAGTGGTCCCCATGCTTTTCTGCTGGGTGGAGCACCCACACTGGCACCACGCTGCTTCTTCCAGTGGGTTCAAGGTGATCAAAACACAGTGATGCAGCTCCCCCATGCCAACTGGGTACTTCCACAAAGCATAACAGCCTTGGCTCAAAATAATAATAAAAATCTAAAATAAGGCAGCTATCCTCACTTCATCTTTGTGTCTGAGCATGGCTGCAGGTATACAATATTTTTTGTGGTCTCATTCATGTTGCCCCAACCTCCAATCCTCACATCCTCTCCCATCCAGCCCTGCTAATCTGCCAGCCTCCATCAGCTCTGATGTTCTCTGACCCCTCTCACTTCAGTGCTGCCCACTGGAGCATCTGACACTGCCAAGCAGTACATGTGCTGGTTTCAGAATGGTTTCCTGGGAAAAGGGTACTGGAGCACTTGCACCCTTTGTGTGTGCGTGTGCATGTGTTTGATTGTGTGCATCCATCTGCACTCAGGCTGAAAAAACCTTATCAGGTGCTGTAGAGGCCACCCACAAGCCATTTTAATGCCTCAACCTCAGTTTTCAATGGACCTTAAACTGTACTGGAAATGAGAGAACCAAGCACATGAAACAAAGGTTTATGTGAAGCCAGCTTGGCTGGGTTGTACTTTGACTATTTGGGATAAATCAAATGGTGGATAGGTGTAAGGTATCACTGTAGTCACCCTGGCCTGGGGAAAGAAAGGGGGAACCTAGGGCTTTGAGACATGTCAGAGACTGACAGAGGGTATCGTGAGTCAAGCAACATGTGCAGAGGGACTTGTGCGGGTGAAAACCAGCCAAAATAATCCTACTGGTGCTCTTTAAATGTCATACTCCTGGCAGAGAAACCTTTCACATGTTTCTCTGCTTGCATCTCCAAGACTTTTCAAATGCACCAGGCTTCTGCTGCTTGTGGGGAGAGCGGGAAGCTGTACCCTGGGAAAACCCTGTGGATGAGCCATTTTCTTTTAGGAAAGATGCAAGTAGTCAGCAGCTTTGCACAAGGTACTGTGCCTGCATCCTCAGTGTCCTCATTTTAAGCATTTATGGAAAATTTTTTTTCTTTCTTTTTTCTTTCTGGCAGATTCTTACAGACTTTTCTCTACTTCTTCAAAACCTACCCTGACAATACAAACTCCCTCCTAAGTGGCAGGGAATGAAGCCCCACAGGCTCAGCCTCCCACGTGTGTGTGGCCTGCTGGTGGGACAGCAAAAATCTCCAGGATGCCTTCACCCCTTGGGGGAGGTAGGTGGGAAGGGGATATTAAATCTGAGGCATTCCAAGAGAAACTGAGAGGATACAGACTTACCTCATATAAAAATGTTCCCTCTTATTCAATAAAAGACAACCAGTCTCCCTCTCCCTAACAACAACCCAGAGGAATCCCAAAACATAATCAGTTTAGGCTGAAACACCATGTTGCCTACAAGATTAAAATTAGACTCATGAGGTTTCATCAAGGGAGAATTTAACTATGGCACTCAGTCAGGCTGCAAAAATCCTCTAATAACAATTGAAATAAAGTCATCCAAGACAGATCCTTAAATGTCACAGGAAAGAAAGCCTGCCCTTGGCTGCATCCCTTGGCAAACTTATATTGGATATCTCTTTTCCCTCTCCTCCTCTACACGCACTGATGTGGCCATACCCTCCCTAGGCTGGAACTACAGGCCAGCATCCTGCTTGGAACACACAATACTGGGTCACCCAGCTTTGTGGCTGTCATATGGGTCATATCCTTTAGGAGATGGTCTATAAACAAGAGGCAAACAGGATGAGAAAGCGTTTGCATGAACCTCCCAAAATGAGAGGCTCGTTTGGCTCTTCCAAGAGAGTATAAAACCACAACAGCTACTGTTCCCTACATGGCACCTCCAGCAAGGTGACTACAGTAAAATTGAGAAACTCTCTGTTGAAAAAACACAACAGCTCAGAAAAGTCTCCTACTTCCAACAGCAACCTCTCCACTTGGAGAAGGATGCCTAAGGAGAGGTTTCCTTTGCCCTACATGTGTCCCCACAAGCTAAGCATCACCAGACCACCTCTGCTGCTCAGTGACATTCAAGGTCTCCCAGCAAGAAGTGGAAATAAAGTGTAAATATATGTCACTAAATGAGTTTGAAACAGTCTTCAGTACTTTTCAACCTTGCCCTCCAGAGGCTGCCACAGGACAACACTCCCTGACTCAGCACTTTGAAATTACCTTACTATAAAAATTCATGGCTGTTCCAACATCCATTTTATGCCTGGCCTTGCCCTAACAATCGTATGCTTTTGAAACCACTCTCCTCTGAAATTTCTGCCTGATTTCATACAGGAAGGGTTCTTGTTTCAATTTTTTAACCTCTGTGTTAAGTCCCAGAGACGCGTGAAGCAGGAGTGACGTTGAATAATCAGATGGCATCTTGTTCAGTTTCCTGAAATAACCAGTTACTTCAGGTGATCCAATTACACATCAGACAAAAAAGTCATTATTTGCATAACATCCGAGCATGTAGGGAAAACTCAGTAACAGGTAAAATTACCTTCCTGTTCACAGAGGCCCTGATCTAGCTAAGTCTATGAGCACCCACCTAAATTTAGGAGCATGTTTTTTGAACTGAAATCAAGCATCCTCTGCTGCATGGGTAAGTGCTTTGTTAATCAGGGAGCTTGTGTAAGCCATGTGGATGTTTAATATTCAAATATAATTATCATCTAGGGAGGAAGGGAGCACTGAGCAAGTCTCATCCTGATTTAGTAAGCTCTGGGGAAAGCAATGACAGCTCAACACCAGTGGTGTAACAAAAACTCTGTCCTATGAATGTCTTCCAAAGTTTTTAGGGATTTTAAATTTATCTCCTTCATGGTGCTGTAAGGAGAAGGGTTCTTTTTTATGTCAGATGCCTAGTGTTGCAGACAGCTAAGATATCCCCAGGTCAGTAAGGACTGGATTTATTAGGGGTTTTTTTAACTCTCAAGAAGAATGGAACGAGAAGGGGATAAAATCTCACATTAATCTTAATATGCTCCTTAGATGAATGACTTTCATATGACAGTGCAGCTAATGCCATTTACTTGTTAGTGTAGCAGCAACAAAACAGAGAATGGGGGGATATGGCACTACAATAGTGTCCTCCTGCTCCCAACATCTTCCATTGATGGTTATGGCTCAGGATTAACAGCTTACACACTGTAGAGCTGGACACATCAGAGCCACCTCTAATCACTGCAGTACAATGACAAACAACCAAAAATGCTTACAGAGGCATTTTATGTCCATGTCCCTCTCTCCATCTTCCCCTGACAGGAGGGGGTTTCTTTTCTTCTTTCATCCCTCCTTTTTTTAAGAGCTGGCCAGAGCCTGTGTGATCGCAGCTGGTGGGCTACAGGGTTGCTGAGGGGACACGTGACATGCCTGCATTAACAGGGCCAACTGATGGGAGAGAAACATCAATGACAAGCACCCTGGGCAAGAAAAATGCAGTTCTGGGTAGGATATGGAGACACAAGATGATTCCGCAAATAAAGTAATCAGAATCTTGCACGGTCATTTTTGCAACACAAGAAAGAGTCAGCACCTACCTGCCACTTTGCATGAGGAGGTTATTTTTCCATGCAAGCTGTAAGGTTTAATAAAAGACTTCTGCATACTGAAAAAGAAATTGCTTCTGAAAAGAAGTAATGAAAGCCCTGTTTCTCTGACACATAGCTTGCTTTGTGCAGGATTACTTAGCATTGCTGCTCTTCTCCTTGTCCCTACAAGCAGAGCAAGCAGTTAACTTAAGAAGATACATATTTTTCTTGATTCAAGTTTTCTGGTAAAAGAATACATTAACTTTCAAAAGCAAAGTCATTTCCAAAACAGTAGCTAAAATTAGACTGATTTTTTTTTTTTTTTTGTTCTCCCTCCCCTGTATGGCTTTTACAAGCAATTACCCACTTAATGTTTTGAAATTATACAAGAAACTTCAATAGCAATTCTTTTTCCTACTGCATCTCCTTGAATGTGAAGACTTAAAAGCTTTACTGGAACACAACAGCGCGAGAAAATGAATTTGCCATTTTCATTCTCAATTTATTTTTTTTTAAGAATGGGAAGCAGTGGGATATTTGTTCATAATTTACCTCTTTTTTTTTTTTTTTTTTAAATTTCATAATGACGAAGTGAGCCTGTATGACAGCTCTAGAAACTGAAGGCAGGATTCTTCTTTGCGCCACAGCCCTTCAAGTTGCTGTGGGAGTGCTTCTAAAATAGCTGCAAGGGCTATTACGCCAACGCATCTCTCGAGCCTCTTCTTTCTTATGGCAGGGTGGGACACATAGGTGGATGCAAATTTAGCATGCCTGCTCATGTGACCATCCCACACCATGCATAACCCATACAAAGAGCCAGGCCATGTGGGGAGTTTGGGATCCTGCAAAGTAGGGCTGCAGGAAGCAGTGAGATTGAAACACGTAGCAGTGTTGTGGTATCCATCTGGCCCCAGACCTGGGTTGCCCCGGTCAGGCTGCACCCACCCAGGGCAGGACAGAGGCTGATGGGCTGTGTCACGTGCTGTGTAGGGAGAGGGACAACTTCCAGCCGTTCATGCTCAAGAGGTCCATGCTGCCTGAGTGGTGTTGATGTGTCTCAGTGTAATGTGGATGGGCACGAGGTGTCGATAAAAACAGAGGGCTGGGTTGCCAGCTCTTCTCCCACTACCTCCCCTGGGCTCTCGGGGTGGAATTAGGGGCACTCACCTTAGTGGAGGACGCAAGTCTAACATTTCTCTCCTCCTCAGGTTGTCCCCTGGAGAAGGGTTTTGGTTTGTTCCTTTCTGACTGTCACGCAGATACAAGACCGCAGCATTGGATTGCCACTGAGCCAGCAGTGTTTGTTTGGCTCTTATCACTTAGGAATGAAAGGTGTTTCTTTTGCTAACAAAGCAATACCTATCTGAAGCACCAACTCTGAAATCTGCAAATAAGAAGCAAAGGTTATGCACAGCTCAGCCATCCAGCTGGACCAGGGAGATTAATAAAACAACTCAAGCTCTCTGTTCTGGTCCAAGTTTTGTCTGCATGAAGATAAGAGGTAGCATCAGTATCTCGTAAAGAAATGTGTTCCTATCTCCATCTCTCACCCCCAGGACCCCTTTGAAATCCCCCATGGCAAGCAGTGCCTTTGCTTCTGCTATGTCCTGACTATAACTACCTTTGCTATAGTCTTGCTATAGCAAAGCTCTGCAGAATAAACCATCTCAAATTCCCACATCTTATGTTGCACATCTCTGTTCTCATTAAGACCAAATCTTTTCTTGGGTAATGGTCCACTGTATCTTCTCCCTCCAGCATTTAACTCAGAGTCTCTTTTAACTTACTTTACCATCCATTGCCACCTAAACCAACTTATATCTTCTATTAGATTATAGCCTTCTTAAACTATGCAAGCACCAGCTTCAAGAAGGGACTTCCTTGGGACCTTAATGCTTGAATTCATACCAAGTTCTCATTATATTCCTTTTTGTTGCACTGCAGGGCATAATTTCTCTCCTCAACTGGTGTGAGGTCAATCAGGACGTTTGCCTCAGAGCCACCTGGATGGAGCAAAGGTCACCTCAGTTGAGGTCTTCTCTGACTGTCAGAATGGGAACAACCATCTGGGTTTCTCACTAGCACAAGCTGTGATAAAACCCCCTTCACAATCTTTTTCAGCTGGGTCCGAGCAGAAGAGGAACTTGCACAGATAAACATCTATCTTCAGTATGTGCAGTCAGAGGGAAAGGGCTGGTGGGTCCCTCTAGATCTGGACCCAGCACTTTTGAGTGAGACATATTGAACTTAGTGAAATACCTAGAAAAACACGAGGATGAAGGGAATCCATCCTGCAAAGCTCAAATGTTCCTCATACAAATATGCTGCAGCCATAAATACTCTCAGTGGAGGAAATGGAAATATAGGAAGACAGTTGCTCCAGCAAACTCAGGAAAGGCAGCAACCTTGAACTGACTGTGAGCATATGAGTATGCTGGGACTTTGGATTTCACAAGGGTCCTTCTCACAGGAAGGCTCATGGCAATGGAGATCTCTGGATGCACCTCATCCTTGTCACCATAAATGAACAAGTTAAATCCCATGCAGATAAGAAAGGTTCCACTTTTCCCTCTACTCTGTGTACCAAACACTTCAGAATTGCTAGGAACCATAAAGAATAAAAGACAACTTCAGAAGAAAAACGAAGTTCCAAGAATCATCACAACTCAGGTTTTTATTCAACAGTGAAGTTGAAGGGAAATATTACTTTTTCCCTTCAGGGCAAATGTTCCAAATGGAAATTAAGTAAAAATATTGTTCCCCAAAAGTATGCACAATGAAATTAGTTTTCATTAAATATATTTGTTTGGCAAAATAAAATAAAAAATTAGAACCCGTACAAAAAAAATCCCTTGCAAATTTCTAACACTGTAGCAATGACAAAGATGTAAACTTGGATGTTTGCCAGCTGTAATTAATTTGTGAAAATTACTGTTGAACTTTGGACCAAGAAAATAAAAATCACTTCAAATAGCAACAAGCCAATTTTAGAGGCAACTGAGGTTTAGGGAATGCTATAGGATGGGACGCACTAGTGGCTTCATACACTGTTTGTGAGACTGATCTGCTAGTGTGGGGCTACTGTGAGAGCTGGGAGGAAAGGAAGTTAAAAGCTCTTGCAGCATTGCAGCGTATGGTACAGCAAAAACCTGCAGACTTTCCATTCTGGGAGCCGATCACAGTTGGGTGAAGGCTGGTGGGAAGAGTTGAGATGAGGGTGAAAAGGATAATGACAGTGACGAATGGTGCAAGCACTTGGAAGCAGTTAACAAATTTCATCATCACACTGGATTCAGTTGTGAGCAGACTCTTGTGAGTGTCTGGGGGAATCTTCTGCTTACAGTAGCTGCTTCTGCTCCCTAACCCCCTCCTCCTTCCAGTTAAAGCCTCTGCCCTGCCACATGGGTTTCACAGGCATGCAGTTTGATAACAACGTCCTTTAGTAAAGAATGTTTATTCCAGTATTAAAAATGTAAAAAAAGTCCTTGGGAGGGTGCTTCTTAGTGGCAGTCTTTGCCTTAAGCAAGGCCAATAGCCCGCAATTACAAGGTAATTAAAGCAATGTGGATTTGGATGAGCAATGGGGAAGATGGGAATGAGGAAGGAAGGGATGCAGGGAACAGGAAGGAATGCAGGTGTTTCTACATCCCTCCCCAAAGCCAAAATCCAAGGTGCAAAAGTGGGTTTCTTTTTTTCCTCACACTCTTCTTTTTTTTTTTTTTTTTTTTAATATCTCTCCAGTTATAGTATATTTCCAGTTTCAAAGCAAGTTTCAGCGACTGCCTCAGTTACAGTCATAAACAAAGTCGTAGTTGCTGGGCTCCTTTGGGATAGGTGGGGGAGCATCTGGGATCTGTATATTTTCCAAGTCAAGGAGGCGTAGCTTTATCTCCATGCTGAGCAGCGTGTCTAAGTCGTTCCGCGTTAGATCACTCAACATATCCTTCCCAAGGAGGGCGTTCAACCCATCGGTCCATACACAATACTGCACAGGAAAAGGATAAAAACTATCATTAATAGACTTTTCATACACAAGCTGCTTGTCTGGCCTGGCCCTCTACAGGTATTTGCTCCCACAGGGACTTACAAAGGAGCCTAAAAGTAGGTTGATGCGTTTTATTAGCTCATATAATGAAGAGAGCATGTTTCACTGAGCTGCTCAGAAAATGGAAAAACAATTCCATAAAAATGGGAAGAAATGACAGTATTTAGTTTTATGACAATTTGCTATCTCCTCCAAACTTCTTGTTGAACATTCTTCAGCAGTTATGGGAGTTATATCTAACTTAGGACAATGAACCTCTGGATAAATCTCCTTTACTCCTCTCATTCTCTTTCCCCAGTACTTACTAAAAAAGCCTGATTGTCTTGCACTAACTAAACTTTTAATTCCATGACAGTTAATTTAGGTGAACTGAATCTTGCCCCCAAACCCTTCTTGACTGTGTATGAAATACTGTACTACCTAGTTTTATTGTGGTTTGCTTTCTTATAGATTAAGGGGTATCAGTTGACCTGCACAAAGATAGTCTCACATGTCTATGCCTACTTTACCCCTGTTTTACATGAAATAACATATTGTGAAAACAAGTCAGATAATGCCATATTCTTCATTAAAATTAAATGTCAAACTGCTTGGGTGTAATACTAAATGCTGCAAATGCTGAACTGGCCTCTAAAACCTTTTCCTTACTGTTAGCTTTTTCCTAATAGAAGATGCCATCTTTCCCAAAAGCTGACAGCTTGTGATAAACGTGGGCTGAATAACCATTTTAAATCAGCAACAAACCCAAGGGAGATTGGTGATCTAGAGTCAATTTCTATTGAATAAGTCACTTTCATTTATTACTACAAGCCATTTATTCAACTATGAACAGAAGTACTCAAATGCTGTCATCTAAAAATAAAGATTTCAATCATGAACTTGTGTCCTAGTTTGCGGGAGAAAAATTAAATCAACTGTAACCGCATTTTTATCTTACAAATACTTCTGCCGGATTTCATGCCAAAAATTGGATTTTAAATTTAGCTGACCATTTGCTACATGATACCGCCAAGTTTAAAGATAGCCACAGTTGACTTCAGCCCACAGCAGAAATGAGGATTATTTTTAAGGAAGAGAGAGAACCCCCCCTCTTGGGGTATGTCTTCATCCAAAAAAAGGGCATATTTTAAAAATAGGATGGGTTAACACACTTCAACATCCAAAGTGGAATCCGACCCATTTAAATCAGTGACAAAACAGTAGCAGAGCGAGGGTTTCACCCAGGGTGTTGGCAAGTAAAGTGGCAGCTTTAATATGAGATCAGCTATATAGAAGAGACTTCAGAGTTCAGGCTGTCCTGCTAACAAGTACTAAATAAACAACTTAGCCTGCCAATTCTAGGCTGTCAAAGTGTGCCACTGAAGAGTTTTAAAGCATGCAATTTTTGCGGAGTGTATGTAGAACATCAGGAAAGAAAGCCTATCCTAGAGATGTGGTTATTTTTGACCAGACTATAATAATCTTTTATGATGGACTTGAAATCTTTCTTTGGGAGAGTTTTCCCCAAATTCATTATGAGGAAAGGAACAGAAAAGCAAAAGGCTCTGCTCAGGTTACAGAAGCGCAGAGCATCCATTCAACAGATGCAGCCCCCGACATAAATCGTTCATCATCTCCTCAGCGAGTACGGCCAGTGATTTCTCTGGGGAGGAGTCCCAGAGGACTAGAAAGGAGAACTGCAGTTCTCTCCTCTTCCAGATATAACTCCTCCAGGGCCCACAGAAACCAAATTCTGGCCACAATTCAGATTAGTGTAATGGCCTGGAAAAGGGGCTTCCTCTCTAATCTCCATATTGGCAAGTGCATCTAATTAAACTCCTGTACATTTTGAGCAGAGAGACATCCTAATGAGATGGTGGAAAAACAGAGGCATTCATTCAGAATCTTTTTTCTTTTTAATATGCAAAAGAGACTAAGAGCCACTGAAAAATTAATTTATGAGAGATTCATTTTCATAAAACTCCAATGAAACCTAATTATGGCCTCCCTCATCAGTTTCTCTGTCAAAAATCAAGGATAAGATTAATCCACCTTTTTGCTATGTAGTTGAAACCAGTTATTATGTATTTAAATGAAAAACAAATACAATGGAGTGATCTCATAGTACTGAATCCTTTGGCTACCAGTAATCTCCAACAGATGGCTAAGGGAATTGCCAAACTTAAGTGTGCAAGAATGAAGTCCAAATCTCAACAATCCTGGTTCAGTAATGAGATTTTATTAAAGAATTGCCTTGGGAGTCAAGAGAGTGGAACTAGAAAGGTTATGCAGGCTTCGTCCATCTGGATGCAGCCCCAAGCAACCTGGTCTGAGCTCATCGCTGACCTGCTTTGAGCAGGAGGTCGGACTGGGGACAGCTCCAAGGTCCGTTACAACCAGAATTATCCTATGATCCCAGCTCAGTTTTTATTTTTAGGACACACTCAATTCCCACCTTCCAACCTCACTCTACAATCACGAGGACTGCAGAAGCACTTAAAAAACCCTACAAGTCTGACCTGATACTGCCATGTACTAACACCATTCCTGAAAGGTTTCCAAACCTTGAGATGCCACCAACAAATTTCCCAGACTGGCAGTGCTGTTAAACTAGCACTTCTATCGACAGGCACCCCAGTTACTTTGGTGAAGAGTCACGGGCTTCACAACGTGCCACTTTGCCTTTCCTTGTGGGTGCTTCCTCTGAACATGTGTATTTTCTACTTTCATCACAACTCACTCTTCTGCCATGGAAAAGTACAGAGGAAGTGAGATGTCCTTTTAAAAACTTTCATGTGGGAACTGTCAAGTGGCAGCAGAGACAGCTGCTTCTGGCCATTTTTTTGAACATATTAATTTTATTTTGAAGAAGCTGCACAAGATCAGAAAGAGAAATAAAGATAAGAGGTGTTTTAACACAATTATGAGCAACTGGGTTAGTGCATCTCACTGCTGCTGCCCCTCAGTGGGGTGCCTTAGCAGGTTTTGAACATTCAGACCATGAAACCCCCCTTGTAGTTATAGGCTATATTTGAGATACAGGGGCTGAAAAATTTGTTGATTTTCATGGCCATTTGGTGAAACAGTCTAGAATTCAGTTTCTGGAGAATTTATACCAGAAATCATCGAACATATCTTCAGTTCAGCGGACAAAGACAATTATGCTTTGTTTGGAACTACAGCTCTAGTGGCTCATTGTGCCTCGGATCCTATTACTGCTTTCTCTTACATGAAAACTGACCAGCAAATACTTCTCTGGAACGAAGATACTTGAAAACGACACTCAAATATTAATCCATAGGAAAATCCAAATGAGCATAACTGTACTTCCTCTCCTAAAATTAACATTTATTGAGGGTTTCAGTTCAGAACTGAAAATGTTGAAGCAGCATAACAAAATACACTTCACTTGTAAAACAATTTCATGCACTTTATTAACACTACAGTATAATGCAGTTTAATGCAATCTTCTCTAGCAACAGTGTTCTGAATTGAGACCAAATGTGATAACACAAAATAAGTGTGCAAATGTAACACCAACCCTTCTTTCTTCAGAAATAAGAAGGATATTTTTTTAATATAGTGTATTCTGCTAAACCTTTACATGAAAGTTCTTTGAGAGAAACACATCCAATGCTTCTACACAATCAGGCAAATTAATCCCATCACTTCCCAAAAGGCAATGATGTTGTCTGTTGCCTTGTGTTGTTTAGTAAAAGAAGGGAGCAGGGAAAGGGTTGTCATTCATCCTTGCTACTGGTATTTACACTGTCTTTATAGAAGTGAAAGCCACTGCAAAACACTTTCCTGTGGAGATGGAAGAGAGAGGGCCTTCTACAATTACCTGTCATGAATGGTCTGAAGCAATGTGACACTAAGAATAAGAGGATTTGCCATTCTGGAGAGCACAAATCTTTGGCTGAAATTGAGATCCAGTGATGGTATAACCACCCTTGATTACGCTGGCATTGCCAAAATGAGCTGAGGCTGGCAGTGATTCTTTGAAAGCCTGGCTGCACAAATCCCCAGTGTTGAGCTAAAGCAAACACTCCAGTGTCTACTAAAGTAGAGCAGACCACAAGAAATCCATTACATCAGGAAATGGTGAGCAAGCATCTGTGGAACTGCAAGGTCTGCGTGAGCTCTCTCATTTCTCTTTCTTATGGCTCATATTTCAGGAGGCCTTAGAAATCCTGATCTTTAATACAAATCATGTTCCTTCTCTGGCTCAGATATGCAAGAAAATTGCAGAAGGTCTTGTTCTTATATTAATTCCTTGGCTTCCACTTTGTTTTGAGACATGACACTGATTTAGATGGACCTATGCTCTGGGCCAAGGTGCCCATTCTTATGTTCTTACAAAGCTGTCTCTTGCCTTAAAGCAACTCATCTGGCTTCAAAGAAATTTCTGTACTCTGAACTTGACTTACCTCATGCTTGTCTGGAGCAATGAAATTCAACTGGCCACTTGAGTCATACAATATAGAGAAAGCAAGCTCTAGCACCTCCTGGAACAATACAAAGAAACACATATTAATGCTGCATGAGAGAGGTATTCACACATCTCTCTTTGTTTCCTACCCCTTATTGCCCAAAACAAGTTGAAAAATAAGTTACGGTACTCTCCTGTCTGGGGAAAGCTGAGCAGTACCAAACCACTGCAAGAAACAGGCACAGCAAGAACTCCACCACAGATGTGTAAGTCAAAATAAACTAACCCACCTCAATACTGACTTTAGCTCACTGGATCATGCATTACGTTAGCATTTGAGTTTAAATTTGAGCTAGGCAATATAGTGAGGACTATAATCAATATAATCAATATAATGCATAATAATACACTTGCAACAAACTCTTCATGAAGACTTAACAGTTTTTTCAATTTGTATAGATTAAACTCATAAAGTTCTGCAAGGTTTGATTCCCTGTGTCAAAAATATTGCCGGGCAATTAATATCCTGCTATGTACTTATGTTCTTTTCACTGCTGGAAATCTATTAAATTATTTACTCTCAGGAGATTTCTGTAATTTTGTTTCTATCTGAACCAGAATCAGCAGCCTCAGTCAAACCAAAGTGTCTGGGTTACTTAAAGACCCAAATGAATTTCAGGAAAGGAAAAAACAATCGCCTTTTTTCCCCCTAAGCATTGAAGTTGGAACTGTAAAAGGTGCCTAAGTGAATTCATCACAAGTGACCTTCCCTAAAAGTCATCTGGACTTGGGTTCCTAGGGGAAACTAAATCAATCTGAATAAATAATGAACGTCCACTGACCAGCAGTGAGCATACAAGGATGTTGTCATGTTATGGTTATTGCACGCATCACTACAAGTGCCATTACAAGGATTTCGCAACTGTAAGCTAGCTGATATCGATATTTTAAATGTGGGAAAAAGATCCTGCTATATATTAGAGTGCTGACTTGTAACTATGATCTGTATCACATGTCCTGTTCTTTTTGCCTCGTGACTTCCTGAGCCCCATCACACTGATGACTTCTGCTGTCTCTCAGCTGAGAACAGTCCTTGCACTGCCAGCAGTTACAAGAGAATGGCTTCTTACATTTGCTACACTAAGTTTTAAAATGGAAGAACTGACTGCAGGGACTGCAGGATAAACATTGCTCTAGATTTCTACCCCGATCTCCTGGTCTGAAACAGACATAGGAATTTGGATTTCAGTAAGGGTTATTTTGATTTTGAACTTGTGTGATTAAGAGCAGAGTCTGAATCATAAAACTTGCAATCCTTATGGTTAAGCTTGGATGTTAGAGGTCAGGCTTCCCATGGGAAATATTCTTGATTTCCTTGAGCTTAGTTACTAGGTTCAAGTTGCTGTATTGCCAGGCTACAGGAGACAAGGCTGTGTTAAATAAGGTGCAGATACTAATAGTGCTGGTGCACTCAGCAAACAAATGGCTCAGGGCTCACAGAGCCTTTCTGTGTTTTAGGCATGTCTCTCAGCCACACCTTATTAAGAGTGATATTCCTCATTACAGAAACAAATCTACCTCTGCCCACATGAACCTGGCATTATCCCCTCAGATAGTGTTATAAATTACTGACAGAACATGCCAAGTAATGCAACTGAGGTTGTGAAAATAAAATGTAGTGCTGAAAAAAGGGCTTGTACTGCTATACTATGATGTTCCTGAAGGTCATCTGCTGTACTGTGATGTTTCATGGAGGTCAACAATCCCACAAGCCTGATCCCTGTATATTTGTCCTTCGGGAAATTCCAAGGAATTTAATTTCTTCACCTCAAAGAAAGGAAAAGGAGAACAAAAATCTCTACTTGGAAGAGGAATATATCAGGCAGCCAAAGGTTTGGTCATTTCCAGTTAGGCAGAGAGTGAGACAAGACTATAGCTCAGGGCACCAAGATTCCCTTTCTGGGAAAAAGTGTGAGTTTGGCAGTCCTGGCTACCGTTCAGCTTCTTTGCTGGCTGCTGTGCACACTAAAGCCTTGGGAATTACAGCTTCCAAGTGGTAGCATCACTGTCACCTTATACATAGCAAACTGTCAAGGAAAATGGAAGCCTAAGGAGCTGGAGTTGCCAACTGGCCCTCCACACTGATAGTGGTCTCGGGGGTTGAGCTGCCTGACTTGTTAGAGAGCCCACCTGGTTTTGTTACACTATCATCAATGACAAAGAGGAACTTCTTAAAGGAAAACTGGTCAGTCTCTATCAGCCATCTGTGGTTTTCTCTTTCCTTTCCTGTTCTACTTCTCAGCCTTTCTCAAAGTAATTTTCCACTCCAGCCTTTTTCACCACTTTCTTTTCCTCTCTGGTCTTTTTTCTCTCACATTTTCTCCAACTTGTTCCTTCCCTCTTTGTTTTACCTTCCTCCTCCCACACCTCGATCTGCTGAACCCACTCCCTTGGCACTGCTGACTTCTTCCACCCTTGCACAAGTGAGACCTCTATCCTTCCCTACATGCTCCTCAAACGTGACAATATCAGGACCCACGATGTGCCTCTCTTTTGAGCTGCACTGAAAACAGGGAACAAGTAACTCTGCAACTGCAGGCTGATACTTCCCACTCCTTGGTTTCAGCTCTGTGGGGAAAGCTGTTGTAGGTGGTATGAAGGGAAGGTTGCTTTCTCGTGTCCAGAGCTTCTCTCTTCCCCAGTCTCCTCTGGCCCCCAACACAGGCCAGAGACAAGTTATTTTTCATAAACAGGCATTTTAGATGCCTGTGGCTCAGTGATCCCATACAGATGGAATGACCTCACTATGTTTTGCCTACTCTGTCTTCAACAGCCTCAAAACATCCACATCTTTACTGAAGGCTGAGACCTTGCCATGTGGAGTTTTCTTGCCAGAGTCAGAAGATCCGCCCCAAAGAACCAGGGCAGGGAACTTTTTCAGCCAACATGAAATAGAAGAGAATCTTCATTCAACAGGGAAGTGAGCAGAACCATTTCAGCTGCCTATAAAGGCACAAAGCCTGAAACCTGCCACATCTGCAAATAAAGGGAGATAGAAGAACACTTTGACATATCTGGCAATTTTTTTTTTCCAGATTCTCTCATGCTTTCTTTTGAAGACTGCAAAAATCTATTTAATTTCTTTAAAATTCACTAGTATTACTTAAGAGTCAGAAACGAGGACTTAAAAATTTAACCTGATTTAAGAACACAAGCAAGATGAACAACAATGGATTCAGGTCTGGTCCTATGAAGTCATTCCAGCTTCATATGCATGCAAATTCCAATTCACTTTAACTCTTATTTACTTCTAAATCATTCCACTAGAAGAATAATGGCCACGTGCTGGCAAATGGAGAGACACTGAAGCCTTTGTTATGGACATTTTGCCAATTCCATCTGTGCTCGTAGCATGGCATTCTGCCAGTCAATTTTCTTTTCTGCCAATGAATAAACATTAAGGTGGTTGTTATATATGTACTAGGAAAGTACAGGATGAAAAGGCCTCTTAAAAAATACATCACTGATTGTGAAATTTCAGAAAGTGAAAGGTTTCATACATTAAATTCAGCTGAATTGCATTCTGTGTGTCGCTTCTTTTAAATTTTGATTTCATAATCCATATTAACTTGGTACACTGCAAACAATGATGCGTTATTTCTATCATGTCAGTTAAGCAGCTGCAATGTTGTGCATGACAGTTTGATTGGGATGATAGCTAATTTCAAAAATTTTGTGCTTCCCAGGAGAAGAAACAAGGAATTGAGGAAATAAAAAAAAAAAAACCTACAACCAAACCATCAAAAACTCTGCACCACATCAGAATTAGTAAAAACATCAAAATTATCATCGCCTTTGTCACAAATGGAATGCTCCAGTCAAGGATGCAGCCATGCCACCAATCAATTCCGGATTTTCACATTCTCAGACAGAAATTTTCTACCAGTCCAAAACAATTTTACCTAAAGAAATGGGGCCACACTGAGAGCTGAGGACAAACTGATCTGCAGCACTGCTATTTAGCATTAAATACTATCTAGACATTACTGCTTCATAATGATGACACATTTCCATCACTGCCACCCACTGCTTTCCATCTTTCCGTTTTGTGTGGACATATGAGTGCTAAGACAAGGAAGCACTAAAAATACTTTATATGCATCACACAAATGCCCCAGCCAAATGCTGTTGATGGTTCAGCTGTAACATGACGTAGGAGTTGTACGCAATCTATTGTGCTCGCGTGTGTGTGTTTGTGCCCTGATTCAGAAAATCAACAAGGAAAACTACTCCTGGGATTTTTGGCACGACTTTTTAATTTCCTACCATGTAAAGCCAATGCTGAAAGGAAATGACGGTGTCCTGAGAGAATTAAAGCAACTTCTGTGTATGAGAAACAATTGCAAAAAATACACAAGATGCTCTGCCTATCTGTGCATAGTAAAGGAAAGTTGCAGCTCTGAAACTAAATTTTATTCTCAAAGTATTGAAGCAAGAACTCTTAACTTCACTATTTCGTCCATCAAAATCTCTTTCTTGCTGAACCCAAAATTTCTCAGTCTCAGATAACTAGAAATTCTGATTCAAATCCTCTGATCTGGTTCCCAGACCTCTCAGGGTGTTGTTCTAGGTCAGACTGAACACCAGTAGAGTCTCACTGCTTCTTGTAAATTTTCTTGTAGAAAATTTACAAACATACCTGATCCAATACAGTATGAAACCTTCACCTCTAAAGATGCCAGACTTTGTTAGTAACTCCACTTCCTCTTGATGTGGTGACCATTCTTACAAACAGAAATTTGGCAAGAATCTGGTACTGTATAATTTTAATGCTACTGTTAGCTTACAGTTCTTGATCTGAAACTCTGAAAGGTAACATAAATCTAATTTAGGCTGAGCATGGTTTCCTATGCGTTATTTCCCAAATGCAGTGCTCACACCCCCTTACACGTCTCACTAATTGCCCAGGATTTACCTTACATCCTTTTGTTGGCAGTTGTTCTTCTACCTGACGGTACCATCAGCTGGACACTAATTGCAATTTTAGCAGGTTTCACTGAATGTGAGCTCATCAGAGAACACAGTTGGAACAAACCAGTTATTTATCAGAGAAAATACAGGAGTAGGTACCAACAGTCATTGCTGGTCTGCTTTAGAGGTAGGAAATATTACTACGAAAAGACTATTCTAACTGTGCTCTGAGCCTATCACACAATGCACATCTGACATGAAATATGAGTAAAGGAGGGTAGGCTGTCCAAATAATTTAACTAAAATGGTCTGAGGTGAAATCAAAGGGTGTGCATACATGAAAATGTGGCAGGCTGGAATGAAAAATACCTGTATTACTTCAGGGAAGGTCAATTTGACAGGCTTTGTATTCTGCACAGTACGTGTTCATAACAATTTGAGAACTATACCTTGTTTTGTTTAAGAGCTCCTTTCTCCTTCATGTGTGGGCAGTCTTTCCCAGTCACAACAGCTTTAATATCTGCCACTGGCACTGCATTAAAAAGAAACAAAATAAAAACCCAGAAAATTAATTATAACCAAGGTGTGTAACAACTACAGGGTGTAAAAAGAGGCAAGACTAATGTGCTAAAATTGCCATTTTCTTTGCCCTTTCCAGCCTTTTGTAAGAGAGAAAACTGGAAGAAAACAACTAAAGTAGGAACCAATGAGTCTTGACAAAATCTTAGGCATCTGGATAAAAATCTGAGAACATATTTTCTTGCTTACTGAGACTACTTTGGGTAAGAGTATTTCATATAAATGTGTACATGTGTCTGGACAGTATTTATTTGTACTCCTGTGGCTCAAAAACATACCGTTTTCTGCCTTACTAATGCAATATGCCTGCTCTGTTGTTGCTCTTTCCTAGGCATTCAGGTAAAGTCCCTGCTGGAGGGAGCATGCTGGGCAAGCTGGACCCTATCTCACTCACTTAAAGCTTTTAAAGCCTGTATGAATTTTTAAAATAGTTTTCTGTTTCACTCCAATCAGCAATTTAGTTGCTTTCTGGTACTAAAAGGAATAAGGAATACTAAGGATTACAAAGAGCCATTCCAATTGCTTTAAAATGTGAAGTGATCCGAAATAACTGGGGAAAAAAGAAGGTTACAAAAAAATATTGGAATCTGCTGCCACTCAGAGTCACTCACAGAGTGAGGTCACTAAAACATGAAGATAAATTTCTCTTAGTTTCAAGCAAAAGTCAATTTTTCCAACAGTAATTACATTATGGAGAATCTATATGCTCCACAACACAATATGGTCACTGAGTGACAGTTTCTACAATCTATAAATAATACATTATCCTTGTGGCTGCGTAAAAGCATTGTATATATATAACTGCATAATAATATGAAAATCTGTTACTGCCCAGTTCTTTACAAACTCTGAGGAAATACTGGAGAGGAAAAATGCATTTACTGGATACCGCAGCAGTATATATTTTATGACAGATTACCTCAGCACTATGGATAGCATGAGATATAACAGACTTCTTTAAAGGACTTGCTTTGTATGAAAAACGGAAAAAAATGAAAATCATTTGGCTCTTCACTACTCAACCTCTCCTGCCTTTAGTCTCAGCATTTTATGCTGTGGGCCTGCTGAATTTTTCTGTCTCTGACACTCCTCTACTTTTTGGTGAAGAAGAGATATTATTTTTGGGAGGAGAGCTAGGATAATCTGGGAAATAAAGGAGATATTTGACCGCAACTATGGTAGAAAGGTCTTCTTAAGAAGAAAGAGTTCCTGCTACTTGCTGAAGATGCCCAGAAAAACGATTTCTCTGCATAAGATAGGGTTTTCTGAAGTTAGATCTCTCAACCAAGAAGGATTTTCTCCAGGTTTCATACACTTGATCTCTGAGATCTGGAATGCAGTTACTATGGGGGATCACAGGCTGATGTGACATCCTGATCTTTATTTATCTGGAACTTGGCTTATTCCTTGCTTTGGAAAAATAGAATTAAAGACTTAAGAAGGTATCAGGAGCTGACTACAAGATGCTGGAGGGCATGAGCATAGATGTGATGTGCTCACAACAGATAAAGCCCCAAGGAAGAGGACAGCTGTTTTCTGTCCCAGCTGGAGTCTGCATGGCTTGTTAACTCTGCCATCCTGAAGAGAAGGGTGACATTCACAGAAGTGAAAAGGTTAAAAACCTCCACATTTATTTTTGGAGATAAACATGCTTGGCAAGGAGTACACAAAATGCCCTATGCTGCTTCTCTTGGTCCTGTTTTCTTACCCACCTATTCTCTTTCATCTGTTGACCTGTTTCCAAATGCTGACAAGTTGTCATCATATTCAGACTTCAGTTCAGAGTTCAAAAATCAATATAAGTCTATCCAAAAAAAAGCAGAATATTTCTGAAAAGTATTCAGTAAAATTCCCAAGCCAGTTTGGTCTGATACAGTATGAACAATAGTGCCACTTTATAACCTCGTGTTTTGCAATATTCTCAATTTTGTTTAATTAAACTCTATCTAACGTGGGAAGCACTGTGGTAAATCTTGTATCCTTCATAGCCTGAAAACCTGGGACATTGATGAAATAACCATCCCTTTCTCAAACTGCTTTGGTATCTGCTCTGCCAGCAGGCATGCAGAGGGAATGTGTGGGTCTGGCCCAGTGGTTTCTAAAGGAGGAGCCTTCTGCCCCCATGGGATCCTGACATTACTGAATAGGCTCAAGAGCCTACAGAAAATGCAAATGCAAGATAAAGCTCACAGTCAGGTTCAGGGGTTTGTGCACGGAAGTGTGCTCAAAGCAAACAAATCTGGGAACTGCTGGTCTTGTAACTGTGCCCACGTTTCAAGTGTGACTTTCATCCTTCTGTCGTCCTGACAGAAACATTCAAGGGCTATTTCTCTAAGCTTTGTCCACGGAAACAGCTCTTCCCATGCTAATGCAGCAACGTGAGACCCTGTCCTACATTCTGCCAAGTCTGCAGTAAGAGCATGGAACATCCTTGAGGCAATGGTAAGGCAATGAAAACAAGGGAATGTGACTGTGAACTGCCAGGGCTCCTGAATCAGAGAGGCTCTTCCCTCTTCCCATCCCAGAATGCATCTGGGAGCACTTAAAATTTTCCAAAGGTGCTGCCTGGAGACAGGTTAGGGCAGGAAATTTTAAATCACTCCTCAATTTTCAGGCTGGAAAAATTTCAAACTTCTGAAAAATTATTCTTTCTGCCATTCTGTGAAAGAAGTGAAGCTACCAACTAAAACACTTGTATAAGCGTGTCTAATTTGATAATGCCAAGAATGTTCAGAAAAGAACAAAAAGAAATCATTCCTTATTCCATGCTTGATTTTTTCAAGTCACCTCCAAGTGACAGAACTACACTGGTCATTATTTCCATTATCATAAAAAAGTTTCTCAGGATTGTATGTTAAACCTCTAAAACTCATGTTTAAGGATGAAGGAGAAATCACTAGAGTATGTTTGGTCTGAAGGGTCCCTTTTATCTATGAGAAAAATCCCAATAAATCCCCTGGTAGCAGTTGCAACAGAGCTATGTCCTTTCCCAGCTGGGTACACAGACATGGTGAAGCCCTCTTAATACTGTTCATGTATTGAGAGCAACATGTCATCTCCTCACAATAAAAAAAAGACCTCTGTCTGCCATGTCCTTCTCCTCCAGTCACTGGACTGTTTGTTTCCATAGACAGAAAATGCTTCTGAATATGCCCAAGTATTTTTATTTTACATCCACAGTTAGATGAGCAATGAAAACAAACTGTTCCTCCCAATGAAAGATATGACATTTCCAAGCTGAATGCAATTATTAACTCACTGAAAAGCTCAGGTCAGTCCTCACACACACTTGCCAAAGCCAGGAGAGTAGCAGGACCAAATGTCCCCTGCTCTCTATCTTCATAAAGAGAGCTGTTGATGATGTCCCACATTAAGAGAAACCTACTACAAGTTACAAAGAAGAACTAGCATGAAAGAAGCAAAAGTGTCACAATCTTTGTGCATGACTTACATTTATCTTGCAAGGAATCATGAGGAACTTCTCCCTGGGGACTTTCTTCCAAGTCTCCGTAGTGCAAGACCTTGTGATTAGGTGAAAGTCGACAATACCAAAATTTGTCTGTTAAAATAGACACATTAAACAAGGTCATTAACATGTCTTCATCACCAGTATTAATAACATAGGAGAAAGCTTACTTAAACAAGATGCTACAAGGAAGGGCTGTTTTTCCTTTCAGGACAAGAAATGTGTAGGGTTATAAAAAGTGGGGCAGAGACTTTGCTCAGTAATTTTACTTGATTAAATGAAGCTGTCATTAATCTACAGAGGGTTTTTTTTTCTATTGACTTAGTCACTGGCTCAAAAAAAAATACTAGCAGGAAAAAACTGACTTAGTTTTAAATGGTATTATATACCCTGATGGACAGAAGACTGGCAAAGTAACCACTGCTTTGAGTGAATAACTTAAATGTACTTACAAAAGCTTCATTTTTAGCACCCACTATATTAGCACCCAATGTGAAAATTAAGCCCTGCCAGCTGTCTTGTGTGGGACACCCAAAACCTGGTATATTTGAAATATCCCATACTTTATGAAAATCATGACTCATGTGTTTTTTTATAGACATAGGAGAACACCCCCATATTAATGGAGGGACTGGACATAATAAACACACAAAGACTTAAAAAGTAGATGTTAAGTCCCTTGTCCTATAGATAACTCAGTGCTTTGCATGGTCACAAAGGTGTGACCATAGAGTCCATGTCCCAGTTTGCATTTCAGTCCTTCATAGGAGATGTATATTTACATCTCCTGACAACTCATGCTTCACAAGATATAATCCCCCTTAACAACATCTGTTAAAATCTGCTCTTTTGAAGAACATCACCTTTGCAGAGCCAGGCCACCACGCTGCCTAGCGTGCAGGGATGGTGCTTGCCAATTCCCTTTCTGAAATGGCAAGAAAGTGGTTACTGCTCCTTGTCAAAGCCTTTTCTATTTAATAAGTAGATCACATAATGTTAAGCTGTCAAGAATACAATCTTGTTACATCCAAGCTATAAACCTCCAAAAGCTCAGAGCAAGGCTACATGTTAAAATGCCAGTGGAAGGGGGCAGAGGGCTTCTCTGACTCTGTGCTTCTCTTGTACTGGCAGTGCTGATGCTGTGCCAAGCAGCAGCCTGAGGGACAATTTAGGGGAAATGTTAGCACTGACACAGCCCTGCGGCACTGCAATCGCTGGGAATGAGCAGAGCCACAGTGTGGATAAAACATCGGAGTAGCTGTAGAACCACCAGAACCAGCATATGTGAGCTCATTTGGGGTGTTAGCAAAGGCAGAGCTTCCTGGCTCTGTTAGTAAAACACTGGCTTCATAGATCCAGCTTCTTTCTGAAGGACACTCCAGTTCCTTCCCCAGTCATTTAAAATGCAATGCAGTAAAACAGAGAAAGGCAATTGAATGGCAGAAATGGGTTTAACATGCCCTTTTAAATTTCTTTGTCGTGGCAGGTAAAAATGTTTGAGGGAAAAATCCCATACACTTCAAACCACTTTCTGAGTGTGCAACCTCTTTTACAAAAAGGTTTCAAAAAACTTTATAAACTTTTGGCAAAGGCTTAAAAGGGCAATGGGAGAGATTCTGGTTATCTACCTTGCAGGCATGCACAACACTGAAAGATTTATGGTAGAGAGCCTGAGATTATGATTCTGTGATGCATACAAAAAGAGCAGCTGAAAAATAAGCATCTCTGGACTGTAAGCAGTACATACAGTGTGGCACAGGATGGGATCAAGAAGAAGACCCCACTTGCAAAATTTTTGTAGGGATTTAAAACTAGAGCAAGCAGGAGCCCTCATTCAGCACTCTCACCTGAGGAGCATATACACACACAAAGAGAGCACATACACACTCGTTAGACAGTTTGTGTATGTCAGAAGAATGAGTGTGAAAATTTTCTACATTCATACCTTGTACAGGGAACCCAATGCTCAAAAAATATACCCCATTAAATCTGATGGTAGACCATTATGCCTCTAGTAACTGTAGCAGGAGGTTTTCATATCTAGCTTTCACTGCAACCTCATTGTTTATTAGGATGCACAAAAGAATATCGCTTTCCAACTCTAAAATTAAAACAGTAATTTTTTCTGAATAAAACCCAACATGGTTTCACTACTTTCTCAAGGACCTGGGCAAAAAGATGGTGTAACTGAAAAAAAAAAAAATCACCATTGATTCCTTTCAATTTCTCACAAATGGGGTTGATGTTTTTAGCTAGGGTTTGGCTCTTTAATCTCCAAAGGGTTAGTGTTTTGGTAACCTTGGTTCTCTTTCAGTGCCCTACTTCAATAATAAAAGAGGGGAAAACCCCTCCACGAAAATGTCTTACTTCATTTTAGGAAGGGATAGTTTTACGGTTAGAAACCCAAGCTCCAATGGCATGAGGAGCCATTTACAGCAATTCCCCATAACCCAAGGTTAATTAAAAACTAACAGCCATAGACCGTAGCTTGAAGCATGCCTGTCACAATTCTCCTGTGGGCTTACTAATAACTGCTGCTGTGCCACAGCCTTGCTGACAAGGGAAAAGGCCTTAAATGAAAGCTACAAATGGAACTAACAAGGTTTCCTCATGCACAGCTACTAAATGACTGCACCAGCCCAGCTGAGGAGGGTGATGAGCATGTTAGTGGTGTGGAGCAACCACCTCAGCCTTTCCCATTTGGGTGGTTTCAGCTGTACATGATGCTACAAACAGTGTATCAGAAAATATCCCACTCACATGGAATCTCAGTGCCTTGGAGGGGAACAGTTTTAAATAGGATGCATGCTATTTTACTGTAGTGCAGGTGCTGAACACAATTTTATTGGAGAAGTAGTGTATCGAATAATGCTGCAGTCAAAACAAAAATTACATAAAATTGCTTCTACTGAGAAAAAGGGTGAAAAAGTCTCAATTACGGAACACCACAGGAAGTGGCCAGCATTTACTTTGAGCTTTAAATTGATAAACAACAACAACAGGAAAACTCACCAAAAGAAAACAAACAAACCAAAAAAATCAGAATTAAAAGCTCTTTTCTACCATTTTTGGAAAGTGTTGTTTATAAAACAAAGGAAAACTTCTGTCCAAACCCTCCAGAACTCTAAAACCCAAGTCCACAGAGTTGAAGTGCCACATGAGGCTTTAAGGACAGAATGTGCATTGCTCAAAAGACCCAGTACTCCACAGCTAGCAGATCTGTGTGTATGTGCACAGCTGGAGTGGGGCAACTGTGTATTTAGGAAGCAGTGGGGTTTGTTTTGGTTTTAGGCCCAGGCTTGTGAATTTGCCCCAAAGACTAAGTCCCTTCTATGAACTACAACTCTCATTTTGTATCCAGTGTTATTATACCTGCCTCTGTAAAATTCCTCCTCAGAGCAAGCAGCTGTAGGGGAAGGCAGTTGCTAACCACAGAGTCTTTAGAAATGATGTGGACTGGTGATTTTATCACAATTTTTGGACACTACATGATTTAACTTTCTGGCAATGTCTTTTACCTCAATGACCACTGATGCAGTCAAATTAAGGTGCTAGAAATTCTTTTTTGGGAAACAGAATTAATCATCCTCGTTTTTTTACCTGAAAAGTTTTCAAACAAATTTTTCTGTTTTTCAGATAATTGCTAGAGCAGCCAGTCAGTTAAACATATCACAGCACATTGTCGAAGATTATAGATGAGGTTAAAAAAAATCCCAAATAACAAAATTAGCTACAATTTGGCTACAATAGGTATATTCCAAACTGTGAACAAATAGTAGAGCACAAAACATTTTGCTGATGGGCAACAGAGTGCCTGGCCATTTACACAGTGTGTTTCCAAGTACATTAATGGCCAATGACTCATATGCTCTTAACAATACTATTCCAGGCAAAGAAGTGCTGTGGTTAGTACAGAAGTGCTCTATTGTTAGAATCCAGGGAGAAAATAGCTCAGATATGCATGAAGAGAAGTCTGAGAGTATATATTTTTTTCCCAAGATATGCTCAAGACAACTAAAGAGGCTTTTGGTCCAATGAAAAATTTCCTCACAGATTTAGCAATAGGAAGATGCTTTTAAATATATCCAGGAAAACAAACGTATTTGTGGATTTTAGATATACGTATACGGGCTCACCCTTTCTCTTTCATTGTATTGTCTTTCTCTAATAGAACTGTAGTGATATTTTCACTTAATCTGCTTTAATAAAGCCAGGAGGTTTTCCAAATGACTGGCAAGTAATTGACCTGTGGTAATGTTGGAGACATGTTTGTTTAAATGGTTCCTCTGAGCAAGTCATGCACTCACAGAATATTATCTTTTTTGTGAGACTACGGAGGGTAGGATGAAGTAGCAGTAGAAGAGAGCTTGGCAGAAAAAAAGACAAAGTGTGTGTTGTTGTTAGGAACTGTGAGTTACTTATCCTAGCAAGAGATGGAAAACCTGTTTTCACTCAACTTTTTGCTTTAATTTAAGCCTTCTCTTTCCAGTTTAATTCCATGGTGCCTTGTGTACTTAATTTAATGGTGTGTATCAGCAGGGTTTCCTTCCCTTCCAAAAATTACTGTTTAAGCAACTTCATCTTTGGCTGCAAAAGTGCTTCAATAACATGCAATTTCTCTATAATCTTTATAAAGCTAAAAGGGGAATTTATTTCCAAGTGTGCACGCAGCAACATATACTAGAAATGTACTGGATGACAGCATCAGAGGTATCTATTATCCTCAATAAAATACCTTTATCTGCTACTTAGCTCTACTGGAAATAATAACCATTGGGTGTGTAGAGTGCTTTGCAGGTTTTCGCTTTAGTCTTCTTCCCTTTCTTTTAGGAATTATCTAAGGAAGGAGAAAGCTGAAGAGGTCTATCTGTTCAGTGGATGCTCATGGTCTAGGAACAAAGTGGGGATTTGGAGAGCTTGATGACCTGCTGAACAGTGACCAGAAGCGCAGGCTAGATTTTGCTGTTTTATTTCCAACTGATTAAGATACTTAATAAAAACAGGAGTTAGTTCTGCTGTTCTCCTATGAAAACCTTCTAAGGAAAAGGCCATGTATTTTTTGAAAGTGCTAAGGATCCTGCTGAGACAACAATGACATTTCTGAATTTCAGCTACAGAGACCCTGCTATGATAATCCTGTGCTGAAACACAAAAGGCAGAGATCTGACTAGCGATACCTCACAGCTTAATCTTCAGCATCTCCCCAGTTAATAACCCGTTGGATTGGAGGCTTTCCAATACCAAGTATATACAAAAGTGTTTCAGCTCTTCTCAAAGGGCCATAAGAGGCTGTAAACTCCCTTCTCATTTTTTGTAAGTCCGTTTTTTCAACTTACTGTGACTAACCATGTGTGCCCTACCACACGTTCAAACAACAATCTTAACAGAAGTTTGCTCTGGAGTCTTTATCATGGGTTAATGTCTGTTAATTATTTTTAAATGGGCAATTTAATGCTGCCAGCTTCTCATGTGTAGGGCATGTTCAGGTTCTTCTTGTACAATCTGTAGATTTGTGACGCTTGTTCCAGAATTGTCTCAAGGGAAAAAAAGAATCAAAGGAAAGGTATAAAAAGCATATACATACTGAACTATAACACCTACTTGATCTCGCTACTCTTAAAAGTAGGCTGCCACATAACAGGCAAATCATGATGCCTCAGAGCACTACTCATTTCTCCTTCAGCTCCACATCAACCTGGATGTATCATGGCCCTTTCAGGGCCTTGGTAATGCTCCATGGCAAGGGAATTCAGTTGGAGCAGCAGGGGTCCTGAATCCCCTGAGGCAGCACAGGGCACATACACAGGGAGGTGGGTTAGGAGAGAGGAGATGGGGAGAAGAGGCAAAGCTAACAGAAGACACACTCAGGAAGCTGTGACTTTGTACTATTTTTATCAGGACATTCAGAGGAATTGTCTGAAAGTTTGTCATGACATTTAGTATCATTAGCTAAATCTCTGGTCCTCCATTCACTCTACTTCATCTCCTAGCTCTTGACATCATGACAGTCCCAGTCTTACAGTTTGTTCTGCTTTAGGGTACAGGAGACCCTGAAGGATAAATGCCGATTTCAAGAGAGATTCTTCTGCTCTGTACCAGCTGCCAGTATTTGCTATTTGGACTGTGCCAGGTACTGTACATACCTAAAAAAGGATCCCAGCTGAATAGCTTGTATACCAAATATGCTTCATTAGATCACACAGTGATAGATCATACTGAATTTAGTCCCGCTGGCCTTAGGCATCATCATCTTCTATAATGGTTGTGTCTACTCCCTCCCAGGGGGTAATTTACACTTCTGTTTCAGGGGACACAGCAAGTCTAACACAAAGCACACAAACTCTTAAGGGCATGTGGAACCATGACCTCATAAATGGGCTTGTATCTGTGAAAACCAATATATTTCAGAAAAGATAAATTTCTTTTAGGCATGGTCGCATATTTTATTTGTTTCCAAAGAATCATGAACTGTTTTTGGCCTGTATAAATATGACATCAAAGCAATTAATCTGGCAGCTTATAGAATTCACTCCAAGGCATGATACAAAGCAGGCCTCTTAAGTGAGGACCAGAAGATTACATTGATTTTTAAAAAATATTCTTTAATTTCAACTGTACTCCTATAAGTCAAATGAATTTATATCCCGTAAGGCTTTTGATCCTATGAATCATGAACTAACAACAGTTTAAGAATTAAATAAACAGTCTATCTTTGTCTAGGAGATCTGCCAAGAAAAGAAAATTTGCATCAAACTTTCCTCTTTTGCTAGAATTTCAGTCATTTGGATTAAGGCTCTGACAGGAATAAAATAAACAAGCCTCACTACTGATAGCCAAACTACATAACTACACATTATTTTATCTACTTTCAGTCCATGAGTATGCTGATGAAGAGAAAATGTATCATGCCTCTCTATCCAGTCTGCATAGAAAGTCACAGTGGAATATTGATGATCGTTCCCTAAACTCTGTGCAGTGGGCTTCATAGGCATTTGTACGCAGGACAGAGAGGATATAAGTAACCTCCCTTCATTAAGGAAGATTGCCTCCTTGTTTCTAAGTAAGGAAGTATTGCAGGGATACTTCTCTCTGTGAATAACGCAGTTTCCCCCAATTAATCTGAAGGTCCCAAATATTGATCTTTGTCAGTTCTTACACTTAGCTTTTGTAACTTTCTAATTTGCACTGTATTTACAGAGGAAAACAAACAGAAATCTGAATCCTCACAAAATGAGAGTTTAAAGGGAAATTTTTGGATATGACTTCTATTTAATTTGCTGAATTTACACTCTGTCCCCATTATGCTGTCTAAAGAAAAAGTCGTACCTCTCTGAGGGGAAAAGAACCGTACCAAGTTTTACAGTATAGAATGAGCTATGGATCTAGCACTGAGGAATGACTCAGATTAGTAATTTGTTTTCCCATTTCTAAGTGCTTTTTAAAAGCATATTTAAATACCGTAATATAATTACTGTATATGGTATTGTAAGACAAACCACAAAGACAGGCAGTACTACAGGGAGTGGTGCAGAATGAGCTCGTTGCCTATATAAAGGTGATGCAAGTCTGAGATTCAAAATCAAGTTTCATGTGCTATTCCTGCAGAGGCAAAGACTTTATTTTGAGATGATCTAGAAGCCTGGACACTCAGGCAGAAATGAAAATACTCAGTTCAGAGTGTGAGACTGCTGCTTGGGATTTTTGTGAAATGCTGGACTTGTTCCAGGTCATCTGTGTGATGAAGCCAAAACCAGTTTCAGGGAAACAGAGGAAATCCTACAACAACTGTAACTTGAGGATGCTTTCAGATGCCTTCTGGTAAAAGCAATCAAGACAGCACTACAAACAAGGATCCTGCCCGTGAAACAAGTATTCCTCATCTCGACTTGTAGACAAAAGTGAAAATAAAAAGCCAGACTAGGCAGTCTGAGCTCTACCTTGTCGACGTCGACTGTTGAGTTTTCTAAAGCAGGTGCCCTCCACAAGTCGATTGAGACGTTGCTGCTTGATCAGTTCTAAGATCTCAGGCTGAATCTTCTCTTTTAGTTCCCTTGGGAAGAGAGAAAGCAGGCACTTGTCAAATTCAATCAAAGACCATCCTCTTTCCTCTGAGACAGAGTCTCACAAGATGTTTCTGCAAGGAGTTTGAAGAGGACAACAGTCACAGACAAGCCCAGGTCAGACTCTAATCTGCTCCAGATAAAAACCCTTTTTCTTATAACAAAGAATGTGAGTCAGGATATCTCTGTTGTAGACATCTCCCTACTAAAATATCACTGTATGACTCAGGCAAGTCACTTATTTATTTCTTACTTTATACTCATCTAAAAATAACACTTGCTATAATGCATCAACAAGGTTTATCTGTGGCAACTAATGCTCTTTCATCATAGGAGCCCTCTGAAGTTTATATGAGGGTCTGTCACCTTTTGTTGCACAATCCTCTGCTGGTATACTTCACAAGCAGAACACAAGAAGGCTAAAACACATTTTGAAACAATAATAGAAAACAGTGAGCAATCCCAATGAGCTAAAATAACATCCAGCACTATCTGCTTGTCCTTAATTCCACATAATTCAATTAATTCATTATTATCAGAATTTGTGGAAGACTAGCCCATGATTAGGGACTGCTCAAGAATAAAATTTTAGCTTTGCCCAGGAGCACAGTACATTTAGAAATAATATTATATATCCTTCAGAAAATCCATTTTCTATATCTTACTTTGATAAGAGTTCAATATGTCAAGAACTAGGCAGAAAACATATGCACATAATATTTAAAGTTTAATTTCATACACCATCACATAGATTCACAGATGTCTGAATTCATCAGTTATAGCCTCACTTAGATTCATTAAGAATATATAAAAGACAGGTTTAAACTTCAACTCGACAGCAAGCCTAGTAAGATAAAAAAAAAAAAACAACTAAATATGTAGAGGATTTATAAAATATGAAGTCTGTCAGAACCATAATTTTGCATTGCTGTTCAAATTAGGTAATACCAAAAATCATTCTGTCTGGCAGTATGTTCCAGCAATCATCATCAAAAGGAAGCTAAGCTGTGGTATCCCATAGAGACAACAAAAAATTCTCTCTTCTTGACAATTTAGGAAGCCCAGTCGCTGCTGATTTCCACATTCATTTGGATCCTATGCCTTTGATCTGCCAGACCCCTGCAGAAATCACAGTAAGTCCTCTGCTAGAAAGATCAAGCCTTTAAAATAAAGTGCCATCTTTCCTCTACGTGTTTAACAAAATGGTTGCAGTTCTTGATGCATAACTCACTGCATATTTACAAGCTGCGAAAATATATCTGGTCAAAAATCAAGGAAGCATTGTAACTATAGAAACAAGCCACCTTTTGGAAATGTATTATCAGTCTTTTAGGACAATTTTCAAGCACTGTTGTATTCTCATTGGATATACTGGATGGTTAAATACTGTGATTAAAAGAATTTTGTTCTTGAATAAGTGTTTTGCTTTTACTGAGCTGCTGAGATTCCCTATTCCTCAGGTAAAACCTGGGAGCAGGGGCTGAAGACAACAGTGTTAAAACACAAGTACAGATTACTCAGCAGTCCAAGCTGCAAACTACATCTCCAGCTAGACTAATTTCAAACATTCAAGACACGTGTAAACTTGAGTTTGATATTTATGTAGTTTAATTCAAAAATTGGATGGTTATCATTAAATAGGTGTTAAAGATATTGTAACATCATAGTTATAAGATATTACTGAAAAAAAAAATTAATGGGTCACCCAGCACATTAACACCTGAATGTTTGCTCGTAATATTCCAATCTTCTGGCCTCTAAAGCCCCATCTGCCCTTTACAAACCGCAGGAAGAGAGGGATTTTTTAACCAATCCTAAATGAAACAGGTAATCCTCTCTAAAGTACCTCACTGCCTAAGGCAGACCTTCCATAGGAGAAAGAGAGGTAGGAAAGAAGGGACCTCATACCTCTTTCCTACTGTGTTAGAGACCCTCTACCCACATGCATGTATCTGCTTTCACAATTGTGAGGCTCAGATGTAGTACTCTCTTCTGGTTTATGGTTGTCAAAGTTATCACGCAGAGGTTGTGAAGACAACTCCTTACTCCATGGAGAAACGGTCTTCAGTAACTTTGGACTTCAGTGAAACCCGGTAAGACCATCAAACCCTCACCACGATCACTTACTGCACTTACTGTCCTCAGCAGCTCATGCCAATACGTGGTTACTCTGACTTATATGGTTTTCAGCTACTTTTCTGATACCATGACTCCAGATATATTTTTGCAAAGTGATCCTGCCACTTAGTGCCCCTCACCATCAAGGTTTCTGTTCCACCACTTAAAGGTGACAGAAATGGGTCAGATCAAACCACAGAACACAGTTAAACTAAAGATGTGCTACTTTGAAATTGTATTTCCTTCTGAAAGCCGTCTGAAGGCAATGGAGTTCTGTTCCTCCTCATCACTGCCTAAAGACAGGAGGGTTAGAAAAAAAATCTTTGCATAAGAAATAGGTACTCCTGCCTAATTTTAAAATCAAACAGGCACAATTAGCTAATTGTGTACAGAAGGAAGATCATAAATTCAAATATGTTTTGTGAATACTTATTAATTGTCCTTCAGATTACATTTGCTTAACAGTTTGTGCCTTGTGAAGAGAGAGATCAGACTAAGTCTAAGGAGACAGTGGCTTTAAAAACTGCTGTTAGTTTCCTACTGTGTTTCCATCACATAAGGATGTCCAAAGTTAGTGTGCTGTTAAAATAGAAGGGTTGAGGGAACCACATAGAAATACACAATTGCTAATTTTGTGATCGCACTGGTCTTGGCACCGTAGGCAATACTGAGATCAGTTACTTGTTTTTAAAATATCTGAAAATCATTAGAAATTATTTTTAAATTATTCATATTAATTCTTCTTCAGCACCAGTTATAACTGTCCCCAGCTTTTACCTTTCCGTCTTTGGGTTAAGACTCACTTGTTAGCTGTTTCCTTTCCAGGATGGGGCATGTTACGGACATTTAAATCATTACAACACAATGGGAGAGTAATCCCAGAACTGGTTTCACATATTTTGTCCTTTATCTTTCTGGCATCTAGCTATGCTCCCTCTCCTAATCAATTCACAGATTTGGAGCAGGAATAGGGACTCTTTCTAACATTGCAGAGAAATATGTAAGGCAGAAAAGCATCCAGATACTTCCTCTACTTCCTGGTATGTTGCTGATTTTCACACAAATGTTACTTAACAATGACTCCCTAGTTGACATTAACTCTCCTTTAACCAGCAAGTCTCCAACTGGACATCAGATCTTTATCTAGCATTAACCCGTCTCTGTTGACATTTAATTTGTCAAGGAGATCTCTGGTCCTCTATGGGCCCACAGGATTCCTAGATAACTCCTTCTAAAGCCATTCAAAATAAACCAGTGATATTTTATTATTTCATTATGGAATGGCAGTTTGGATGATCAATAATGATCCCAAATCCTTGAATCTATTCTGAAGGACTTTTTATTTTCCCATCCAGATACTTTATATTGAAAATCTTCGCTTCAAATGATACAACAACGCTCACATAAAAGAAACAATTAATTCTTGCAAAACAAGATTGTTGTAATTATCAGGATCTAAGGCAACACTTTCCAGCTTACATTCAAATCCAACTTCACTGAAGCTTCTCTTATCCAGCAGCTTGAAAGCTTAAAACTTCAGTGCTTCATACAATGAACAGTAGAAGAAAGACTTCTATAATTTTCAAGGCAGGAAAAATCAGCATCTGATTGCCATATTCTCAAGCAGAATTAAACAAGGCCTGCTGATGTTACAGTCACCATTGTGCACAATCTCTTTTAGCATATCTGCAAGGCTTTAAAATATACAGCACAGCCACGATTGCTCTCTTCACTCACAGTCTCTTTCCCTACAATGGGGCCATGATTCTGTACTTCTATCAATTGTGCCATCTATGCAATTTGAGAGACTTCAGCACAGGGAATCAAATCAAAGGGGAAAATGAAAGAACTATTTCTTTTAACAGTCAAGAACAAGTGATCATGGATGTAATCAAAATGCAAATGCATGGAGTTAAATCTCTGCAAATGCAGTTGTGATTGCTTAAACACCTTATTGATTTACTTAGCCTTTACAGCCTTTAGGCTTAGCCTTTGTCCTGAATCTGAAATGAGTCTCTGGTAACACTCCAGTTGCTTTTAACTCTTTGTGCTGGCTGTTTCACTTGTTCCATGATGGGGAAGGAGACTCTGCACTGTGGCAGCAACTAGCCAGAGTGACACTGGAAATAAAGAGCTTGCAGAGGGCACTGACAAATTTCATGAGGATAGGTGATGGACACCTGTATCATACTTAAACTGTTGACTCATAGGGAAAGCAAGGAAAATGAGAAGCTTTGGTGGCATGCTTAGCAGTACTGAGCAGCTTTAAACCACTAAATGTTGCAGGGGATTTGCAGGGGATTTCTGAGCAGCGTAACAATGCAAAACAAACTGGAATCATTTGTAGCTTTTTAATTGATGCATTACTATGAGTGACATCAGTTCTAATTGGGCATTAGGTCCTATTTTCTAACACACTGAAAACATAAAAGAAGCATTCCCCTTTTGATCCACATTGGTATGATTAAAATTTAGTGTGTAATTCTACTTAGCTTATGCTTCCACTGTTGCCCTGCTGCCCCTGAAGGAATGAGTGTCCCCCTCCCCATGTTGAGCTTGTACTTAGATATCTGCATTCTTTAGAAACAAATAAAAATCAATATCCTGCTTCTGAATCCTGAAATTCTCTGGTCCGCATCCGTCTCTATACCTTTGCTTTGGAGAAGGCGATTTAGAAAATCATGAGCCATTCCACTTGCAACAGAGTCAGGATTTCACAACATTTCAGCTGATGCTTCTGAAGCCCTCACTGTTTCTCTGCTGATCTCGAAAGGTTCCTGCTATTCTCAGTACATCATTTGCGCACCACAGAGTCTGCATCTGTCCTGTGCCATCAGTTCAGCCACAAGCCCAGACTTGGTCCAGAGCCAAGTACAGCCTCCATTTTTCACAAAACAGAACAAAGAGTATTCTGAGAAATATGAAGGAGCTATGGAGGCAATATTAGCCTATGGTACTTTGCAGTAAACAACAAGAAAATGACTGGCTACCTGCCAGAATGTTATCATTTACAAATAAGTAAATGACTGCTTGTCGTTAACACCAAAGATAATGCTAGAAAAAAAGACAGTGGTAAACAATACCACTCTTATGAAGCCAGTGTGTATTGGCTCCTCTTCTTCTGAGTTTCTCCCTGTCTTGCTCAGAGAAGTGATACTTGGAATTTTTAAAGACCCTTGGACAGAAGACAACATCGTGGTATTTGATTAGTTGGATTTTTTTTTAAAGCACCAAAATCGGGGTCACAATCACACAGAGCAGGAAATGTCAAAGCACTGTTTCATATGAATAAGACATGTGAGATCCTGCTGGGATTTGCCAAATCTAGTTTCACTGAACTCAAAGAAAAAGATACGATTCCCAGCAGAAGAAAATGTAATGTACTTTGAGCAGATGCCACACGAGCGCTCTTGAGCACATCTGCCTGGACAGCTTTTCTCTCTGGGTTCCCCCAGAAGAGCTCACAAAAGTCATTTGCAATTGTTAGTCCTTCCATGAAAAAAACAAGTGGGAAGAGCAGACAGTACTTACAGAATCGGACGAGACTGGAAATCTTCCTGGTTCATTCTTTCAGACTGACGTATTTTCAGTATTTCTGTGTAACTGAGATTCTGAAGTTTGCTCTTGAATTGATCCAGAGAGCTAGGCTTGGTAGTGAGTGCTCTCATTATCTGTTCTTTCACTACTTGCATTACCTGCAATTGACAACGGGGGAAGAAAAAAAGAAATAAAACCTTTGTTAACACCTTCTGTGTTTTTGTTTCAAATCTTAGTCTGGGTTACACTAAGGTTTCTAGGTATAGAAAATGTAGTCTCTGGATGACTTTTCAGTAACATAATCAGAAAATAAGCCAGCTTCTGACAGGGTATTAAAGCCTACATCAAAAGCTCATCTGCTCTGTAACAAGAAATATTTTTTCTTGGAGAGAGGTGGGAACAGTGGCACTGATTGCTTGGCTGTCTCCCTTGACAGCTAAACTACAATTACTTGTTACTGGATTTTAAGTCCTGCTCTGTCCATGGTTTGTGTGCCCTCGGCAGCAGTAGTGTGGTTCTTCGGCGTCCTAAGCTAAGATCACAGAATCACAGAATACGCCAAGTTGGAAGGGACTCACAAGGATCATTGAGTCATCCTGGACCTGCACAGGACCATCCATAAGAGTCACACCATGTGCTTGAGAGTGTTGTCCAAACACTGCTCAGACTCTGTCAGGCTTAGTGTTGTGACCATTTGGGAAGTCTGTTCCAGTGCACAACCACCCCCTGGGGAAAGAACCTCTTTCTATTATCCAACCTAAACCTCTCCTGATACAACTTAAGGCCATTTCCTTGGGTCCTGTCACTGGTCACCACAGAGAAGAGATCACTGCCTGCCCCTCTTCTTTCCCTCACGAGGAAGTTGTAGACTGCAGTGAGGTCTCCCCTCAGTCTCCTCTTCTCCAGGCTGAACAGGCCAAGTGACCTCAGCCTCTCCTCGTACAGCCTCCTCTCAAGGCCCTTCATTGCCCTCCTTTGGATACTCTCTAATGTCTTTCTTATATTGCAGTGGCCAAAACTGCACACAATTCAAGGTGAGGCTGCACCAGTGCAGAGCAGAGCAGGGCACAATCTCCTCCTTCCGTGATGTAAGGGACAAGCACACACTCAACATCAGCAGAAAAAAGCTGTGCAGTCCTGACAAGCCAACTGAGAGTGCAGATGCACACCCTGACTTCTGCCAGCTCAACCTGGATGAAGTGCACAAGCCACAGGGGCCAGTCTAACTGCCCACCAGAGAGACTGGGGAGAGTTTCAGGTCTTGGAGCTCTCCTGCTGCTGCTCTCCTGACCACAGCGCAGTAGCACAAGGCTGCTAACTGGCCTATTGGTTCCCTTATTCCTTACACCTGGAGGCAATGGGCACACATTGAAACACAGGAGGTTCCCTCTAAACATCAAGAAACACTTTTTCACTGTGAGGGTGATTGAGCACTGGCACAGGTTGCCCAGGGAGGTTATGGATATCTCCATCCTAAAGATACTCACAAAAGCTGCCTGGACATGGTGCTGCACAACTAGCTCTGGGTGGCCCTGCTTGAGTAGGGAGGTTGGCCAAATGACTTCCAACGGTCCCTTTCAATCTCAACCCCAAGAATCCACGAGAGCCTTACACTGCATGCATATTATGGTCATACACAGTGAAGGAAAGAGAACTTTCTAAAAAAGACCATTAGTCAGGGAAAAGAGGGAGATCAATTTGCCAAGGATATTACAGGATTGCTTTTGAATAAATGCCATAAACAATGCAAACCAAAAAATGAGAATGAAGGATGGCTAGGCAACAACCATCTATCTGCATGTTAATTAATTTATCAAGAGAAAACTGCTGAGACACAGTTAACCAAGGAGAATTGCTTGGAACTATTTCAGATAAATACATATCACAGATTACTGTCTGTCTCTCCATAATCCTAGACTCATTTCCTTGGTGCTGGTGCAAATCATACACTTAGAAATATTTGCCTGATGCTGTGCTTAAGTTGGCTGAAAAAACAATTTATCATTCTTAGAAAGGTCCATATTACCCAAATGCAACAGCTAATAAACAGTAGGAAATGGGAACACCCATCAGTATCTAAGCAAATATGACAAAAATCAACTGCTACACAAACACAGGGCAACGCTTTTACTGCACTGTTAATTTTCCTTTATTCTTTCACCTTCACCATGTATCTTAAAACAGAAGCTCAGCCCCTCAGAAGTTCCCTAATAATGCTAAAAACTTCTCTTTTCATATGAATATTTCATTGTTTCATGTGTGTGGCCTCAGTCTTCTAACTCATTGCCTGCACTGTTTTCTATTTTTGCTTCCTGAGATGTAACTTCTTTCTCAGGTGTGATCTAAGCCCTCATTTTAGCTGTTTCTAGAAGGTGAAACTAAGCAATTAAAAAACTGAAGATAATCTCCTTCCTTCCCAGAGATCTACGTCAAGAGTAGCAAGATGCTTTTCCCCATGGTGTTGGCTCAGGTGGGCAACAAATGCCTTTGCCACATTTCTACCCCCTGGATGAAGCAGCCTACCTACACTCACTTAACTTCAACAATAACAATCACTACCATATCACCTTGATAATTCAACACTAACCCAGATTTGCAAGTAAATATAGCCCTGCCATTGCTTATGCATGAATGCAGTTTCAGTTTCATGAGTTCATTCAAATATCTGTACAATCTGATTTTTTGTTGCCTACATATAGATTTAGTTTCCTAAATTCAGGCATTCTCCCTAGGGAAATTGTCTCTTATGAGTCGTTTTTCTCATAAAATAAATGGACAAACAAATAAATAAATACTGTATTTTAGGGAGTTGCATGCATGAGGATCTTCTTTTCAGTCTGATCTCTAAACAATCCATGTGAAGCAGTGCTAATTCCTGGCTAAACTCTGCAAAGGAGGTTCAGGTTCAGTAGACTTAGGGCGCTGTCACTTCTGCTTAATTGCAGCACCCTTGTCTCTCTTATCTGTAACTCATTTTTGTGGTTAACATGAAAACAATGAAAATTCATTTTCTTCACTATGGTCTGAAAGGTTATTTACAGGGAATCATCAAAGAGCTACTAGGTCTAGAGGGTACCCTTGCTCCTGGAGAGAAGGCAGGAAGTGTGTGCCCTGGGGCCAGCACATAAGGGGATGATCACTTCCCTTGTAATGTTTATAACCAACAGTATTTAACTAGCTGGCCAAAACGTCAAAGCTGCTGACTGTGTCAAGTCTCCTGAGCATTTGGGAATGACTGCCAAGAACTTCTAATCTGTTCAATTTCCAAAGCTGAGTTGCCAGCCTTAGATTACTGCTGTCTGAGAGACAGCATTGACCCTTCCTCCCTGTGTATGTGACCTTACAATGAAATTAAAGGTATTCTGAAGCCAATGTGTTTGTACATAAACACTGCAGACAGTTGTTTTAATTACATTATATTTTGCTACTCTTACTGAGAAATGAGTGTTTCAAAGCCTGCATTTGCTTCAAATCACATCCTTTTTATCTGATGACCTCTTGTATAGTTAAGAGGATTGCAAGTTCTGCATTGCATCTAAGACAGGAAAATTCACTGACTACACTAAGAGAAAGACAGTAGGAAAGAAAATAAAACTTTTTTTTCCCATTTAATCACATAGGACCTTATTCTCCAGATTTTGTATTCATCTAACATATTTCAATAGCCAGTATCCTGACATTACATATTTTTCTTTAAGCTGTTTTAGAGTAGCTTTTTGTGTATTTTGTTTATTTGACCTCATCTTTGTCATATCATATTCTGACTGCTTTTCCAGCATTTACCCCTTCTCTTTTACTGTTCCTTCTCTCTCTTGCCAGGACAACTTTTGCCTGTGCAAATAAAGTCTCTTCTTTATGGATGGAGCAGAGGTCTGAACACTTAGGCTGTACAACAAGGGGTCAAAATAAAGAGTGAGAAGTTGTTAGTGTCAAAAAGAGGAGTTTATCAGGGTCAAACTCTACAGTAACCTTCCCACTAACCCCATTTCAGCAGCTTGCTTGCAACTATGGAAAGCATGAACCACTCTACTTACCCCAACTGATGAAAAGTTTGTTTTGGCACTGGCTAGAGAAGATGGGCAACCACCTCAGACACCTACCATTAGCCTGAAAGATTCTGCAAATTCAAGTCTGAACCTTTTACTCAGCAGACATACTCCTTCTATAAACTCATAGCATCAATTTTCTCATAAACTTCTCACAGAAGAGCCTGAAGGCCTGGATGTTTATAGCCCATCTGGGGTGTTTCCCAAGGTATAGTGGCTCTAAACTGATAGAGGGTAGATTTAGATTGGATATGAAAAAGAAATTCTTACTGTGGGGTAATGAGGCACTGAAACAGGTTGCCCAGAAAAGCTGTGGATGCCCCATCCCTGGCAGTGTTTAAGGCCAGGTTGGATTGGACTTGGTCTAGTGGAAGATGTCCCTGTCCATGGTGGTGGAGCTGGAACTAGATGATCTTTAAGGTCCCTTCCAACCCAGCTTATGCTATGATTCTATGATCTGTGGAGCACTAGATGGGAGATGAATCCTTCTCTAATTTGCCCACAATATCAATATTTCACTTGAATAAGCATGCCCTTTGACATGTGATGACAGCAATAAGAACACATCTGGACACCATCACAGAAGCCACTAAGTTGTACCTCCAGTATCTTGGAGCACATGTTACACTGACTGCTGCTTGGATGACAGACTCAAGGGGTTGTGTGTGCCAGTACATTATGCTGACTGACTGCTATTAATCTTGACAGTTCACCTTTTGTTTGCACAGACAAGACTTAGGTAAAAATAACCCACATTACAATGATGTGCTTAGTTCAGTGCTTTCCGAATTTGGCTCAACACTAGCAAATACTGCAAGGCATTATTCCCCTACCTCACTGCAGAATATGATAAAAGAGAAGCCACTAGACTGCACTATATCCAGAGACTCCCCTCTACAACCAAATGAATCTTACACCTGAGATGTAAGAAATTTTAGACCCTCATTCACTAGCTTTTTCAGGTGACCACTCAAAAATCAAGCAGCCAACAAACAGAAAACTGGAAGAAAGACATCTCTTTGCAATTGGCTGTTAAGAATTCATACCTAGTTCCTTCCTATCTAAATATTTCTGAAAAGAAGTAGCCTGGTTTATACAGAGTAAAGAATGCAGGGATAAACATAATTTGGTGATTGAGATCCAGCTTGATAATTTCAGTCAAAAAGGGATTTCCTTCAGTTAAATCCACAAGGCAGGCAAAAATAAGGCTGCAGAATGAAATGGCAAAATCATTCTCAATGAACAGGGCTTACTGACAAAGGACGCCATAAAGAAAATTTAATTCTGAAGGGAAAGGAAATTACTTTAGTTTACAAGCAACCTGTCAGCTCCTTTAATGAAAACTTTACATGTGTAATGTGTGCACCAGGTAATTCGAGACATTTTTTAGACTGTTCCAAAGGATAAATTGCCTTAACTAGATCAATAGTTATATTTTAAGAGTACACAGAAGAGTCATCCTGAGAGACTTCAAGGTCCTTGGAAGATAATTTAGTGGGGATTTCCTTGCCCCCAATCTCCACATATTGCAGATTGTGAATTCATTACACTAGTCTCTCAGTCACAGCCTGTACCAAGCATTCACTCCACATTACTTTAGCATATTAATCCAAACATGCCCTCCTACAAAAGCAAATTTAAACTCTGTGCTGGCACAATCTAACCATTGACAAGAGATTCCAAAATTCCAGACAATTACTTCTATTACAGTCTGTGTACTCTAAAATTACAAAAAAACACCCAGTTCTCAATTTTCTTAGTTATTCCAGAACACAAGAACAGTTACTGTAGCCAGGAATAAAGAGGCAATTCTAAGCTGTCTGGATGTACGTAGCCACAGCAATAATTAAGTTGATTCATTTTCAGGAAGCAGGATGAAAAAGCAGCTGTCAGAGGATTTAGAAGATATAAGCTCTGATACATTTTGTCATTTTCTGCAGAATTTAAAACCCATTGCAAAAAAAAGTTTGTGTTGCTGGGGTTTAGGCTTGCTTTTCTTTTTTTCCTTCTTTCCTCTTTCGCTTGTGATTATAATTTTCTGATATGAACCAAGATATTTTTCAACCTGCAGAGAAGAGAGGTGAAGCAATGCAATGGTTTTGATCAAGCTGAGCAGTCTGTTTCCATACAGTATCATTACCTAATTCAGCAGTGATTATCATTTTGCAGAACAAATGAGCACACCCTGCAGATGTGACGACGGAGCTGAGAGATAGGAGATGTGACAGCAATTCCACGCAAGGTGTTTAAAAGGTCTATAGCAGGCGTCAGAAAACCTAATGCCTACTATTACTAAAGTAGTAATAGATCAATGTGAAATCTTGTCTGGAGCCCCAAGACCCAAATAACTGCCTGCCCTCTGCTGAGGAAAAGAGGGAAGAGAACCTGAAGCAGCCTGACCTTGCACTGGATCTGAAGATCCAGAAGGTTGAGTACTGATGAAAGAAAAGGCTGAAGATGAAACGATCACAATTGTTTCACATTTCAGAGAAGTTCTTGATTTTTCTGCTTTTTGTTTTCACTTGACTAATGAATCACAGGTGTGGGAAACCAGACTGAAACAATACGGTTTCTGGGAACTGATGGGCTGAGACTACTGTTAATCCAAGAGCATGAGAGAGGTGAGAGAGAATTCATTACATTCTTGTAAGAAAGACGGAATAAAAGCCCCAGGATCATGAGCACGTGGAGCACCATGAAACAGGGTACGAAAGGGAGGCTGAGAAAAAGCGAGGAAAGTGTCTGAGGAGTGACTCCATCTGAAGATGCTGATGTAGAAAAGTTCAGTTCCCTGCAAGAAATTCCTGGCTCATTCTGCTATTGGATGTGAGCATCTTGTAAAACATGTTCAGTGGAAATGGACCACTTATTGCTGAACTTTGTTATATTACATCCCTGTGCTCATCTACCTCTACAGGAAGAGCCTGTGGCCACAGCCTAAACTGGCACTTTCAAAAAAACCTCCCAGAATTCTGTTGGCTGCACTGATTATTTTTCCCTTGGATACATAGATCCTGATGGAGAACCACTACATACACAAGGAGGCCTCCAGTTCTTTTCAGACATTACTGTTTATTTTCTTAATTAAACCCAATAGCAATGGCAGAGACTTTGGCTGGGAGCAAAAAGCATCTTGAGCTTGACTGAGAAAAAGATAAAGGACTAGCATAAAGTTCCACTGAAGGACAATATGGCTAAAGGAAGGGACAAGATGATGATTTTCATAAGGAGTAAAAACAGACTAGAGTATACAAAGGAAAAAGAAAGCAAGCTAGTAGGAAGGGTGTTATGAATATGAAAAAGTGACCTGTTCAGGAACAAAGGTTTCAGCTGTGAGTATCAGCATAAGGAAGCAGACATCTGGCTGATGGTTTGCAACAAAATGAATGAAAATGGGGACTAGTCCGAAGGAAAAAAAAAAAGGGCCTCTGATACCTCTGATAGATGATGTATTTCAACAGAAAATGAACGTTAGAGGAAAAGAATAAATGAGATTTTGTTAGAAGTTCAATTAAAAGGACATAGGAAAAGAGGGGGTAAAATATAGGGGAAACTATATATTGCTAAAATTATGGCTTGGGAAGCAGCCTACTGAAAGGAAACCTTCCTTAAGGGCTGGTCTGAGGAAGTTGAGGATAAAACTGATAGTAGTAGAAAGAGAAGTGAACAGCAGTCCTTTATAAACCTGAAATGAAAGAGGTTTAGAATCATCATCAAAATATATGCAAACACTGTCCATAATGTCTTCACCATTTTGGTAAAAGACAACGTGAAAGAAGTTCACTGTGTTCTTGCAGGGCTAAAACCAGATGCTACCCTGAAATATAAGGGTTCCATTCAAAACAATGCTGATCTAAACACGCAGGTCCAATGCCACTTAAGTGGGTCATATTGGGCTGAAACAGGAATTACTGATAGACAAGAAACCTCACTTTAAATACTTGTAGGAAACTATTTGCATCAGAAATAAGGGAAATCATTAATGTCTAGAACTCGAGTTCTTTGATTTCTATATTTTCTTATGGGAAAAGCATAAGGAAATAATAAGGAAATAAGGAACAAATTTCTTTTCCTGTTTATCCTTCATGCCTTGAGATAAGCAAAGCAAGAAATAAGTGCTGTGTGTCAGTGTTTCTGCCCCAGTTAAATGATGTGCAAAGTTAATATGACAGGTTTTGTAAACTTCCTTGTTAGTTAATTGAAGTCTTAGGTCAGCCAATATTACAGTATTTCCCCCAATGTCTGACAACCTCCTTTGGCAAAATAAAACATGCACAAAATCATTTGTGGGTGGCATTTAATCCAGGGCTTTTCACAGACAGAATGTACTGATATTCTCAAACAAAATGTTAAGTGAGGGGAGGGGGAAAAATGAGGAGATATTTGTATCCTTAGTCATATACCAATGTAGTAATTAACATGTCAAATAGCACACTAATGAATTCTAACAGAAAATAATGTGAGAGTTACCCATGATTAGGAACATACATTTGGGTGCTGCTTCTCTTAAAATACACAGTTACATTAAATGGCATACACTAAATGAAAATTAACTGCAGTATATTGGCAAACTTGTGGTTCTAGGGAAGGAAAGCTAGGACAAGATTCTGATAGGTAGTTTTCCCCATAAGAAAATACAGAAATCAAAGAACTCGAGTTCTAGACATTAATGATGAATAAAAAAGTACTCCTTAAATGGGCAGAAAATCAGGAAAAGTAGGGGAGCAATTTTTTTTTAAGTGGAACAGAAGGGTCTGGAATCATTGCTCAGTACATCTGATAAATGGATAAAAATGTAAGAACAGTGCTTTGCATTGCAGCTCCACATCTTCCTGTGTCCTTTAGCTGAGACAAAAATAACATAAAGGTCTGACCAGCTGCACTGCTGAAAAGATCTCCAGGCTCTTTCACTAGATGAAACCACTGTGTTGAGCTCTTTCCTGTCTGAGGTATGAATGGCTACAAGGAATTGCAGGTGGTCCAAGCCTGCCATTAGACCTGCTTGTGTTGTCTCCAGTCAACTCCAGGCACTCTCCAGCTCCACCTCTAAATGGAAGGAGAGCCAGTGGGCCAGGTTTGCATCTTCTTGATATTGAGAGAAAGAGTTCCTGAGTCATCGAAGTGACCAACAAATACACTAGCTAGCACAAAGCACCAGGCAATATGGGGACAGCTTCTCTACCTTTCAACTCTCCTCTTTGCTAACATTCTCCCAAACCAGATAGATCTTGAAAATCCATCTAGTGTGTCTATGAATTCTACTTGTTATGAGTAGCAAATTCAGTAAAACTTCCCATGTACATTTTCCACAGAAAATGAGATTTGCCTGTGAAAAAGGTTCATTGATTAAACTCCATATATGCAAAAGCTCCACAATTTTGCCCAGCTTTGCTAATACTTCTGTGTTCCTTCAGCAAGTCAAAAAGTTGGCCCATCATTCAAACAGTAAAATTCCTTATCTGACTGCTCAAAGTACCTAATCACATTTTTTCTGTTACTCACATGAACAAAAGAGAAGAAAATGATAAACAGAAATTGGAAGCTTCAGCTTTTGTTTTTCTGGACTTACATTGGCATTACATTCTATTAGAAAAGTAAAAATTCCCCAGTCTCTACCTATCAAAAAATGATCAAAAGGACTGAAAATGTGATTTTGGATTCTGTTCTCTGAACCAGAAAGCTAAATTACACACTTATTTTTTTCTGATGAATGCATAAACCCAATGTTCTGTACCCCGGTGTTGGAATATTTCATTGAGCCCCATTATTTGCATGCCCCTCCGGTTAAAGTAAATGATTAGGCTGAGCATCTAGAAATTATAAAAAAAAAAGCAGTTGTACAGACATGCTATGCCTCTGAATGAGCCTTCATGTTATTTTACATCATAATTTATATCAAAATTAAGCTCTAATAATTTTTAGGTAAACCTAAAAGCATGAAGAAATCTGAAAAACATGTCTACTGAACACCATCTCACATTATTAATAATTAGCACATCTCACATTATTAACTGCTTCAAGCGATAGTTGGTATCAGAGAGTCCAGCCTGGGTCACAAGAATAAAAACAGTTGCATGAAATAACTGAATGATTGACAAAAATGCACAAAGAAATTAAAAGGTTAAACCCATTGAAACTTGTGAGATGCTAGCTATAAATATTATTCTGTAAATCGGCTGCTCACAAATTACTAACCTGACAGATCATAATAAGTGTCAGGACTACTACAAACCAAGATCTGCCTGGAACTGTCAAACACATGCAAAATATATATGTCCGAGAGAAAAAAAAAGAAAAAGAAGGTTTTATTGCCATTTTAAAAATGTTATGAAATTACTGAATAATACCTTTGGAAAATTCTGAATTTTTCCAATCTAGTCCAATCAGATCTTTGCCTCAGGTAATTATGTCATTACTGTTCTGGTCAGATAAATATGAACAATGCATGCTATTTTTCCCCTTGAGTTGTGGCACATAACCAAGCCTATAAGAAATTCAACTAGACTATTCTTAGAAGAAAAAGCACAGATGACATGTTTTGCCATACCACATTCTAAAAACTGCAGTCAAATGATTTATGGCTTCAGAAACCTATATTTTTGATTGCTGCAAAGGAGCAATCTTTTCTCCTACAGATCAAAGGGAAGCTTAAGCTTTTTTGGGATCTACATGCAGCACCAGAAAATAAACTACTCCCTAGGATAGAGAACAGTGATTTATATGACACCTAATACTAACATCAACAATTCTAAAGCATTCAGCCACCTCACTGTGATTACAAAACTGATCTGCTAGCCAGGGAAACTAAGAGTGGAACAAATTAATTAGGTTATCCAATCCTTTGCTTCAGGAACATGATACCCTTCTACAAGCACATAGTAAGCCATCCACAGCTATAAGAAATCTTAACTAAAGACATATCAGTGACCATCAGATCTGTGTAGACTGGTTCCATTGCTCCATCCCTACATGCATAGGAAACATCTGATAAAATCATACTTTTTTCCCCTCCAGTGAATAATGTGTCAATACTATATTCTCAGCTTTGTGGAGTTTTTTTGTTTGGTTGGTTGGTTGGTTTTTTGTTGTTGTTGCTTTGGGTTTTTTTCCCCTCCTGTTCCTTTCACTCAAATCAGAGCCAAAGGAGTTTTTCTCTCAAAAGCATTAAAACAAGATTGCAGTGTTTGGCCTCAAGTTTACTTCCCACTATTGATTTGAAACTACCAATGACATACACAGAAACACACACATATCCAGAAACACATTGATCCTGCCTAGAAGGGTAAATACTGTTTTAAAATAATGTTATTTCTAGTAACCAGCTAGTGAGTTAGGGATGGATAAAGGCTTACAATCTTCCAGTGATGAAAGATCCTTTCTCTGATAGCTTGAATGCTATCACTGCACTTTTTTACCACACTGCCATAAATCAATGCACTTCTTTCCATATTGTCATTAATCTACATTTCTAATCAGTCAGCAGACTCCTCCTTTTCTACAACTCTGTGACCATTTACTATGTGTTTTGGGGTGGGAGATAAATTTAGAATTAAATGCAAGCTATTTGTTTTCCCTTGAAAGGTTAGATTCAGAGTCTGTGTACTCCAAACTGCAGCAGTCACCAAAATAAAAACTATCACCCTCATTCTAAAATTTCCCTACTGTCTCATGTGTGGCTACACAAAGGACTTGTTTGGTAAATTTGCTCAGAACCAGAAAGATGCCAAATGAGATACGTCATGCCAGAAAGAACGTGGTCCAGGGGCACAGTCATAGTGTGTCCAAACACTCATTTCACATGTTGGTAACAAGGACTCTAGAACTGAGGTTAAAGATATAAGGATTTTAATCCCCCTTTTTGAATCTTCTGCTGTATTGAGTAATTAGAGTGCAGAAGAGCACATGAAGCAATGAAAGCAAAAGTTTCTGTAAAACTTTATTACTATTTTATCCTACTGGATAAAGCGGGAGGAAATTCCTGTAGGGGAAAGATTGGTGAGAAAGATGCCACCTGTGTTTCTGTGCCTCAAGAGTTCACAATGTGGTAGAATCAGAGGGAAACCACTGTGTAGAGGCAAGGCACAGCAGGTGGGAGGGAGCTGGTATTATCGGGACTCTAAAGTCAGAGAAAGGCAATAAAGATTCATGGAGGGAAAGATGGTGATGGCCTAACTTGGAAATGACTGTGTGAAACACATCTGGAACAAAATTCTCCCTGATTTTTAGGACAAAGGATGTAAATATGGATGAAACTGGCATCTATATAAAGGAGCTATTTTCTGTAAAATAAGATACACCCAATATTTAAACGCCTGACTCTTTTGAAAGCACTCATACCCTCTGTCACATAGAATCATCAAATCAGATGGGTTGGAAAGGACCTCTCTGAGATCATGAAGTCCAACCCTTGATCCACTACCACTGTGGTTACTAGACTATGGCACTAAGTGCCACATCCAGTCTCTTCTCGAATACCTCCAGGCATCAAGAATGCATCAAATCCAAAGTGTGGAGAACAGTCAGCCATTTCTGGGATTTTCTCTAAACGGACTACCATTATCATTGGTTTTCCACTGAAAAATTGATAGCACTGAGCACTCCCAAGTCTGTCCAGCAGAAGGCAGATGTCTGTACTGTCACTGCTCCACATTGCCACACTGCCAGTTCAGTGAGAGCAATTTTCCTATACAAAACTATTCCCTGTGTTTTTTCTTGTTTTTATCTTCTTCTAACTTCCACTACAAAGTAGGATTCCTCTGACCCTCCTCTTTTATTTTCCTTCCTTCCTTTTTTTTCCCCCCCCTTCCATTTGTTTTCCTTTTCAAGTTAAAATGCATTCCCAGGAGCATACTAAATGAACCCAAATATCACCGCATAAGCCACATGTGGAAACATGCAACCTTCTATTACAGGGGAGAGACAGGCTGGGGGAAGCCTCATAAGGATGCTATTATAGTAGAAGAGAGAAAAATAGCAGCTCCCCATGGCAGCTGTGAAGCGGGCAAAGTGCCCAGGGGCCCAGTGGCAAGGGGCAGCCAGCATGGGACGGCTGGTTTCCATGGAGGAGTGAGCCAGGGAGGCAGGAGAGATGCCTCATGGAAGGCACTGTGCTGGCCGCTGGCATGATCAGGAGAAAATACCTCCTGTTATTTCAACTACCATCAGCACCCACGTCTTCAGGGGGCTCAGTTCAAATCCACTTACAGCTTCTGCTTCCTCAGTCTTGTCTCCTCTGGGGGAGGACCATGACTCAGAATACATCATTCTGTGCCTTGTTTGGTGGGTTTCAGTGATTTAAAGGAACACAAACAGCTAGGGTTGAGCTTAAATAAATAAATAAAAAATCCAGCAAAGCAACATGAGCCCAAAGCTGATGGACCTGTGGCTTTTGGCACCCTCTGTTCTGCAGGAATGCCCTGCAAACTACTTTTGCACATCATTAGTATTTGCCAAACTAAACATGATCTTAGCAGAGCTGGTGTTGCAACTCACAGCCATTACCTACCAAGCTGACCAAAGTGATGGCTGCTGGAGAGACAGCCTATTGACAGCAGGATTCTGCCAATTTCCATTATTTTTCATTCGGGTAAAAATAAGAATCTGCTATCCTGATCAGTACTGATCAGCAACACTGTATCCAAGTCAACATATAAATGGGGCACATATTTACTACATATGGGAATATTACTGAATTAGAGTGATAGTAGTTCTGGCACTGCACAAGGTTCCCTTGCACCATATAAAGCACTTGCTCTTGGGAAAGCAGAGCGCACCTGCCTAATGTCAGGTTTATTCCACTGTAGAATGGGTAGAAAAGTATTTATTGTATTTAGTTCATGGTAAGACTACAAGATCCTTGTATTTATAATGCCCATCTGAGTTTGTTGCATAAAACAATTTAGGCATGTGCAAAACTCTGTTATTAGCTTTGTTCCCATTTCTGAAACCTGACAGAAGGAAATAGGGGGGAAAATGCTACCTCTTAGAGCTTCTTGGGAAGGCAGCAAACTATTCCAACAGAAATCTGAGCTACATAGCATCCTCTTTAAGTGAAAAGAACTCTGAGGTAAAAGTACAAAAGTTTTAAGAATACCAAATGCCTTGTTGCCACATACATAAACCCAAGTCCTCAAAATTGCTATTTGATACAGCCACTTCCACAACCAGCAGGACAGAATCCAAGAGAGGTAAATATTTCCAAATGAAAACAAAATTCTAGCTTTCTTATGGAGTGTCCACACTCCAAAACATAGCTTTTGATATAGGTTCAGACCTGCACTGCAATGAGGACAGCTGATGGGGGATCCTTGAGTTGTTGCGTACAATGCCAAGATCCTTCCCTTCCCAGTGACAATCACCTGCTCTCCCTAAAGCAGTTCTCCTCATGCATCTGCAGCACACTGCTCATAAAACTCACCAATTCTAAGTCAGTGATACCTTCATAAAAAACGCATGTGGCAACTAAATGTCTCCCCAAACTGTCTGCTGGCATTACTGCCAGAGATAAGACAGCAAGTTTGGTGTGAGCACTTCCTAATAACTACATTGTTAAGAATGCAAGCAATGGAGTGGAGCTACAACCTCTACTAGATAGGATGCAGCGTCTTCTGTTGAGGAAAGAACTGAGGGGAAAACAAGCCAGAGAATTCCCTGATAGTATACTGTACCCAGAGATCTTGAGTACTCAGATGTCACACAGATCCTGGTCCTGGATGCCCTGCACCTGTGGTAGAGTTGGTGGCCGTCGAAGGCCAAGGCTGCAGGGAAAACAGATGCCAAATCAGGGCAGCTTTTTTCTACATGCACAGTAGGCTCCAGTGGCTGCAAAGGAGAAAGGCAAATATTTCAGAGGGCTGCGGTGAAGATAGGGATTAAGTGCTGCCACTCTAACAGGTTTTGCTCAGGCAGCAGTGCAAGCCTAACTTTACCACAAGAGACAAGAACTGTACAGTTCCCTGTGCATGTGGAGACTCTTCACCTGGGCACAGGTTCACACACTTCCTCTACCAACAAAAAATCCCTGCTTTACACCCATTTCCAGTGCTTTCCACTGCCACAGGGTGCCTATCAGAACGAGGTAACAAGAAGAGAAGTCAGGGGGCCAAACTGACCCCTAAGTTACTGTAATCAACCTAGTGAGACCAGGAAACAATTCAGGTTCCTCAAGATTTATGCTCTTTTTACCCCACTCCACAAAGTAAGGCAAAACTTGAGGAGAGAGAAACAAACCGAAGGACTGATAAGTAGTATGGTTGTCCAGATAGAAACACCTCAGAAGTCCCACTGAACACTGGAATTAAGAACCTGATGATCATTCTGTTCAAAAGTCAATGTATTCCAAAAGACAGCAGGCAGTGGCCAAAAACCCACTCATCAGAAGTCTACTGCATAGAACCCTTTCTACATGTATGTATAGGTCTAGTACACAAGAGGCTTCAATCTGGATTGCTATTGCAATTCTTCAGTTCATTTGGGTGATTTTTTTCATTATCTCAAATTCTTGTTCACAAAAACCATCCAGTAAAATCTATTTTGAAGTGCTTTTGTTATCAGAGGTTAGTTTTTAGGGCACTTTATCTACCGAAGCTGGATATCTCACTGAAAAAAAACTCCACCCAGATATAAAATTATCATCACCTCCTCCTCAAAGCACTTTAAAAGAAGCCTTATTTATTCTTGGATTTTTGGAAGACTGCAGCCCACATATTATTTGTCATGTTAATCTTTTTGGCCAATTCGTCATTTTAATTCCTTTTCTTTTCCTGCTTGTGCCTCCAGACCCTCTTCTTAAAATAAAGGAAGCCACAAACAAGGAATCTTTGGACAAAGAAGGCATTCAGGAATATTTCCTCATTTGAAGACTAGAGCTACTTAGAGAATCAGTAAGAAATTAGGAAAAGAATAGGATAGCCTGGAAAAAATTAATAATCCAAATAATCAATTTCTAATGAGTTTTACATGCCATTCAGCAGAAAGCTGCTAATGACAACACTTCCATACACATCCTATTTGTTACTAATTACAGAAAGTAGTGAAAAGACGTGAAACTAAGTACAAAAATCTATGTATGGATAAGAGACCTTCTGTGGTAGCAAATGTCTCCAGAGTGGTTGGTGATACCTACCAAACATATCCACAATATATGAACCTGTGAAGTTAAAATGCCCTCAGCTCCCAATAGATTTTGGGGAACAAGAAGCACTCTGGTGTGCATTTAGACTAGATGAGTATGGGATGACCACCAAAGGAAATCTGGCAGGAAAGTGGATGTGGCTTCTGGGACTGCATATTGCAGTCTCTGAATATTGCATATTCAGAGACCACTGAATATGCAAACTTCTCACTTGACCAAGAAGCTCCTTCTGCTTTCAGCTTCCCTCTGTGCTTAGGCATCACTCACTGCCCCAAACTGGGACCTGGGTGTCAAGGAGGGAGCACGAATCAACAGCCAGATACAGCTGAGCAGAAGGAGAAAGAAAACCCTATCTCAACAGACTGCTTAAAACACAGCTCTCTGGGCACAGCAACCAGAGCAGCCTGCACATGGAAGCAGCATCAGCAGCTGAAACTCTGGCAAGCAGATTCATGTGGGAGTTGTGCTCGCACCCGCTGAAGGGCTGTGGGCAGGTGGGAGGAACCTCGCTTTGCTCGGGAAGGGAAGGCGACGAGAGGGAACAGGAGCCCTATTGTGATGTGCCTATGGTAGGGAACATCGAGGATGTAAATTAACATGCTTTTTCCTCTACGTTCTTCGTGACTGATTTCAGAAGCCCAACGATGCATAGTATTACAGGGGCAGACTAATCTCAGGCTCCAAGTATATATTGCTGAGGAATATTATTATTTGGGCATGGTGCCTCTTGAGGAAGTGAGTCTGCAAGGGTCAGAGTGTCACAGCTGTAGTATCCCCCCCATGCCTTTCCAGCCCCTGGATCTTTTACATCCAAATGGGGCAGCCAGCAGCAGAGCCAGCAGGAGCCCTCCATACATTTCTTCCCAGTACTATGACTGTCAGCATTTCTATGAGGGTGCCTGACAACCATTCCCCCTCAGTCAGAGATAAAACGTAGGGTCAATCTCCTCCTGCCTCAGCTCTCAGCCTGACCAATCAAACTGCGCTACTCACTGCGTCTCCTACAGTTCCAACTCCCTCCTCCCACTCCAAGAATTTGAGACATTACAGTAAGCACCTCCAGCACCTCTGACAACCTCACTCTTCCCAGACTACTGTTGTTATTGCAACTGCTTAATAAATTCCCTCAACAGCTTCCCCTACCTGGGAAAAGAAGGAGAAGGACTTTCCACTGTTCACAAGGATGCTGAAGGCTTGCAGGATGAAAGGAATGGAAGTCAACTGGAGCAAAAAGATCACTGTATGTTCCCCATTGCAATGGAAACTGTGGCTCAAAGGAACAGAAAAGCACCCATGTGCTTGCAGACAGCAAGTACTTCTTGCAGGGCAGCAGAGTATTGTGGCACCGAGGGCCAACCTCTGCCACTGGGCCAAGGCAGAGCCTTTTGGTTATGGGCTCCCACAAGCAGCCTTTCCTTACTCTGGCCAGACTAGTAGGACTTGTTATTTAAAGCTAACTGTGTTTGTTGAGCCCTTATACTTGCCTTGTCCTCCTTTGGCACTGTGCTTTTCCAGAGATACTTTGCTTATCTTTGAGCAAGAGCCACACTTGAAACACGACACACACATATGACAGTGCTCCTGTAATTTTCCTTCCTGGTGCTCTTATCTCCTTCTTTAATATCAGAAAAGGCAAGCTGCTATTCTGAATGACTGTAGCATAAGTCAGTGTGACAAATACGTGTAATTTTTTCCCTCCTAAACCATTAAGGAGCCCATTATCAAATGCAAACCCCGATGTTTGGTGCAGACATTGGCTGTACAGAACAAATGTGGCTGCAGCACTAAGACCTCATGTGGATGCCCTGCTGGGGAACCCCTGTCCAATAAGGAGGTTCTCTTCGGTATACAGAGAAAATTCCATTCCCAAGGACTGCAAAATATCTTATCCTACCAAATGAGCTCAGCAGAGCGTGCTGCAGATTTTTCCCCTTAATTTTACATTTTCTTGGTGGAGTAAAGCAAGTTTTAGGCTCCACTGGACAGAAAATAGAATGCTAGACAGGACAGACAGCTTTCCATTTCAAAGAGCCAATAAACCTGCATATATAAAGGCATCTCTTTCAGACTTACTATATTGACTCAATTGAAGGAGCAGATGTTAAATTTCCAGTTTCCATCTAATCAAAAGTGAAAAAGGGGGAAAGTTTTTCCATTCCTGAGATGCTCAAAGATTTGGCCAGCTGAGACCACTTCTTTAAACTTCAGAGTACTGTGCAAATGTGTCTAAGTACAGCTGAGAGGGAAATCTGTTCTGCGCAAGCACATTTCCCTCTGTATTTGTAGCTGTGCCCTACCAAAGCCAAGATGGCAGCTATGTAAGAGGCACAAGAATCATAGAATCACAGAATCAACTGGGTTGGAAAAGACCTCTGAGATCATCAACCCTTGATCCAACACCGCTGTAGTTACTAGACCATGGCACTAAGTGGCACATCCAGTCTCATCTTAAAAACCTCCAGGGACGGTGAATCCACCACCTCCCTGGGCAGCCCATTCCAATGACTGGTCCCTCTCTCTGTAAAAAACTTCTTCGTAATATCCAACCTAAACCTCCCTTGGCTTAAGACCCTTCCCTCTTGTCCTACTGTTGGTTGCCTGAAAGAAGAGACCAACCCCCACATGGCTACAACCTCCTCTCAGG
>VYXB01000123.1:338711-360337 GCA_013397135.1 Pachyramphus minor | reverse complement strand
ATGGGAGACAGTGTCAAAGGCTTTGCTGAAGTCCAGATAGACCACATCCACAGCCCTCCCCTCATGCACCAAGTGGGTCACCTGATCATAAAAGGAGATCAGACAGGACCTGCCCTTCCTAAACCCATGAAGAATGAGCTTTAATGATACCGCTTTTCCCTACCCATAAATCTGCATGACTTCATCCATTCATTGCAATCCCACAGGCACTGCAGCAAGCAGCTCCTGTTCTATTTTATAAAGACAACTGATTAAGCAATATTCCCAGTATGTTTACTGAAACAAGAAACAAGAGCATTTTCTTTCACTTCCACTTGAAAGGACTGAAACCCACAAACAAAATTGGACATCAAGCCATCTCAAGAGAGGTAAAGACTCGGTCTGGGGCTTGTAACAGGTTTCCCATACAACAGAATATCAGAGCTTTAAGGTCCCCTCATCTCGTAGCTCTGCAGGCCTAGAAACAAGGAGATCAAGGACATTGCAAGAACGAGATTCCTACCTTTTAAGGGCTGACAGTGCTTAAGTCATACAGAATCAAAAGGTGTTAAAATGACAACAGTTTCAGCAATGGGAATGTTAAGTCATTTTTTAGCTGTTTTACATCAGTTGAATTAATCTTTCTTTCCCTATGAGCCCTGGATGTTTGGACTAAAGGTTAATCAGTCAGACTGTCTTTTAGTTGGAGGAATGTATTTTAATACTTCCTAATTCACTGCAGAAATAAGCTTTTTATAATACTTGTGCCCTTCACAGAGTGGTATTTAGATTTTATAATCACTCCCATGAGTAGCCTGCGTAATTAAACTGTGCCTTCATCCCTCCTGGACAGTGGGGCCATTGCAAGCTCATACAGACCACTTATTTGCTGTTCTGTCACTTATCTTTTATACCCACAACACACAAAGAGAAGGTAAAATTATATAGAATATATAAGAAAAGAAGAGACGAAAGGAAAAGGGCAAAGTGAGTTCAGCTAGCTTAGGTGCTGATCTACTTGCTCACCTATAGCTGCACCACTGCTATGGGGCCCACCCAGGCACTGTATACCATGAGAACAAATGGCAATAAATATAGACAGTTTTGTACACCTTGCAGGGAACAGTCATCATTTCACATGACTCCTTTTCCATGTGCTTAGGAAGGTCAAAAATACTAAATGGAAGAGCAGCTTCCATCCTCATCTGCGCTGGAGCTTCCCCCAGCTGGTGGGACAACCTGCACTCTGCTGTGCTGTGACTGGGGCCCCTGTAGCTGCACAAGGGTGAACTGAAAATGCCACTAAGGGGGATAATCACAGTTTAAAGGTGATTAGAAGTACAGGTAAACCTTAATATGGCAAACAGGTGAAAACAGACATCCTTGTATACACACCATATATGTGTATGTGGTACGTCTGTGCTGGTTAACCAGTTCCTACCTTGCTCACACCCAGACACCATGCACTATTCTTAAGCCTATCCTTTTTTGTCTCCTGGTGCCTTCTGCTCCTGTTTATGTGAGGTAGCACCACCAATGAAATCATTTCCTCATTCAAGCATGGGTCCCAACGTAGCCTCTTCCAGTACCATTTAATTCTGCAGAACAGCAGTTCTTAGATCAGTCCCAAGGGTCATTCACTCCTTTTGACATTTTCCCTTTTAATTACCAGGGCTCCATAATAAACTTAACCATGGTCATACATCATTATTTCTGGCTGTAATTTACCCTACTTAGATCCATCAATACTCAATCCCCATCCTTAGGAAAGCTGGCAGCATTACCTGAGGTGCGGAAGGAAGTTTGGGAAATATGGCTGGTTCCCAGGAAACCTGGAAAAAGTCTCCAAGAAGACAGTGCCACCAAGCCACCCTGATTATTGCAACAGACAAATTACCTCCTGATTCATTCTATCCCAACAAATGTCTGCAAGGGCTGCCAGGAAGCAGCCACATTTGTTTAATCAGAGCCTCTGGAAAATTAAACGCTTTTGATGCCTGTGATAGATATCACCTTCCTCCCCCTCTCTTGCTCTGTTCCCCAACCACAGTGATAGAGCTGCTCTCCTCCTCTGCAGCACAGTGAAGAATGGAATACAGATGAACAATTCAGAGCCGATAAATCAATCTTGTTTTACTTATTCTTGCTTCCTCCTCAGCTTTCCTCCCACTGCTGTCCCCTGCCACACAAATACACATACATATAAGTACTATCTCAGCTAGGTCAGTTTTTTTTTTCTCCTTTTGTTCCATGGTACATAACAAATTAACCTGATTAGTATCAAGACTCCCACCATGCCTTCTGCACTCTGGCTGGTGCTACATCACCTGGTTTCATACTGGCCTCTTGTGAACTGAACTCCCACTGCAAAGGATGCAAAGGACAGTGATGAATTTTAGAATATACCCTTGCCTCCTTCTAAATAGATTTTTCTTTCTAAAACATGATGTTCAGATAAGATCAATCAAGGAAGACCTACGCAGGGAAGAGCTAATTAAAAGGTTTTTCCCCATACTCTTTGGTAAGAGACCTGGGGAGCGACAACTGGCTAATTTGGTTGCAGAATACGCCCTGCAAGGCTGTGGTACATAAAACTATCACAGTGAGACTGGTTATGAATTCTGCTTGGTTTGTAGTTGAAGACTAAGTAAATATTTGCTGTTAAAAGATAAATAGTCATTTGCTCTTCCTTGGGTGTTAAGAAAGTATTAACAAAAGTGGAGTATCCTTCTCAGTCTTCCCAGTAGCAGCAAGAACCTGGGTCTGGGCAGAGAGGATCACAGTACAGACACAGCTCAGAAAGGAAAGGTTTTTGCTGCTTTTTCCCTCTTGGGAGTGAGAAAGATGAGACTGATCAGGATTCACAACTTAGCTATTCACATAGCTATTCACAGCTGATGACGGGAATAGAGATGCTTGTTTCTGTCAATACAGAACCCATCCTGTAGGCTTTTACAATGTTCATCTGCTCATTTGCTATGCCTCTGTCTTTGCTTTTTTAGAACATACTGAATTGCTATCATGTTTCACAAAATTATAATTTAAAAAAAAATGAGGTAGTTTTCAGACATGTCCAGAGCACTCTAATTCAAAAAGGATTTTACAGCCACTTTTACTGTGAGAAAGCTGTTAAGAGTTCCTCAGAAACTGAAGGAATGCATGGATTGATTCTTTCTGTACAACCTCAAATGTGTCAGAGCAGTGAAATAAATTATACTATTTCAGGCATATCATGTTGTGTTATTTTTGGTAGTTCCCAGTAGTTTGGTAAAACAGGAAATGCAAACCACCACCATGAAAAGTTCTGTTACACTTTCTATAACCAGTATCACACATGGATTTTTGCCTAGTGATGATGGTATTTAACATCTCGGGTATTTGGTAGCCATGCTTATTTTATTGTGGTTACCAGAAACACCTGCAATAGCAAAATACTTCCATTCAAATAGAAGCTAATATAGAACTTGGGAATGTGACTTTTTAAATATCTCAGGGAGCTCAGAAGTCTGTATATTTATAATTGTAAGAGTCATATAAACAAATGTATCAGTGGCACTTGTAGGGGCACTTAGCCCTGGTTGGCTCCCTTGCTTTCATGCTCTGAAATCTCTCCTGAGTGAAGCGGACTTGCTCCTGAGCCAGAAGTTCCAAAACCTGATGCTCACTAGCAATTATACATGTTCTATACGAAGCAGAATTGTGCAGCCTTCCTAGTCATAAGCACATAAACAGGAGTAAAGGGTAAATGAAAATCTTATTAGGAAGCAAGTACCCACAGCACAGAGATACATTCACTGCATAAACCAGTGCAATCTTAATGGAAATTTTAAAGGAGGACTGCCCTATTTACAACTGCTGTGATACACCTGACAAAACTCCCTTTTGGAGTAAACAAGCTTAGCTCCATTGAGTATAATTAATGGCATTAATTTATTCCGACAAAGTTTTGTCCAGCTTGTATCTGGATGTGCCAGATGCTATATATGTATACATTATGAGCAACCATGCTGAGGGAAAACTCTGGGGAATAGGCCTCAGGACTATGTTTTATCTTTACGCTTTTAACAGGAAGGCTGCATCAAATATAGGTTGTCATAAGAGTTCCTTTTTTTTCCTACCCTTATCTGAACTCAGATTATTCCTGACAGATGAATGAGGTGAACACCTTCTTTTGCAGCAACTATTACTGTCCAGCTATGGCCAATATTGCAGAGTGCTGTGGTCAAATGTCCATTTCTATTATAGGACAGTGTCCAAATTTTGCTCTCTAGCTTGACAAAAACAGAGTACAGTGCCTAATAAACCTTTTTACTTAATTTTCTTATACTTTAATGTATTATAACAGCTGCAATAACCTCATTTCACTTTCTTCAGTCCTAGTAATTTGACATACAAGGTTCAAAACCTTTCAGTTCAGACAGAACTATTAGATCATCTAGTCTGAACCATCTTATACTAGCATCTGGCTTAGACACTGAGAGGTGTCTGGGAGACTTTTATCAGTCTTTATATCTCCATTAGTTTGATTTTAGAAATAACCCTTAACAACCTATAATGGACCTTCTGCAGCTGTATTCAACAGAAGTAAATGGGCAAAAATGCATGAAAATTGGGGAAATTACAATAAAAGAGAACAAACGTCACATTCTCACTAAGGGACTGGGGAAGGGGTTTAATGCTCCTAAGCAAATTTCCCTCTTTCTCTGTTTGTGATCCGTCTCTCATCCATGTATATCTACAAGTGGACACATGTCTTCCACTAGACAAGTTCAAGACAACAGCTGTTGCATCTTACAGCTGGCTCCATGTCTCAAGTTGTACATGAGGCAGTTTCTGAAGAATTCCCTCCTCCCTAGTCATAACTGTCTGCAAGAAGAACGGAGTTCACCTTCAATAAGAAAAAAGCCATTTTGTGGCTACATTTCTGCAATAGGCTTATTTATAATATGACTTTCCTTCCCCATGTGCAATAGTATAACTAACCTGAAATCAACTTAAAAGTGATTGTTGGGCAGAATTGGGGTTTTTTTAAAGACAGTTAATGACAGGTTGTACTGTTGGTTACTGAAGGTCATTAATTTTTATTGTGAATGGAGGAAATATGTCCAGATATTTACCTATAGTAAAAATTATAGAAATTATAATCAGAAAGGAATTAATGCATATCTAAACACATACACATATAATATACAGGGCCCAATTTAGATGCTTTTTAAGTCTTAGCCATAGGTGGGAGTGCATTCATGCTGAAAGCCGGGTATTACTGTGGGAACATATTGAAGATACAGATGCTGCCTTAGGCAGCCCTTCTTCCCACACAAATCCTTCTTTGCCAACACTTCGATCAGTCTGTGTGGATGTAAGGTGCTGAGATGGAGTAATGCAGGCTCACACATGCTTCTTATGTCTGCCTCAAGCCTGCACTGCAACACTCTTCTCCCTCGTCTTTGCCACAAAAGTGGCAAGGTATGTTTTCACAGGTTATCTAGTTTCTGGGGTTCTGAAGGGCTGTAAAATGAAGTTCAAAATCCAAAACCAAGCTAGCTGCAATTTTTCTCTACCCATCTGCAGATGCATTAAGTGGTGGTGTGAGCCAAGTCAGAGAATGATCATAACATGAGTCACAGAGGACGTTTGAAATTGCACATGGAAGAATGCTGGTCCTGAGCTTGATGGCATAATGAGGTACTTGAACTGCGGTGCTCTGACAAGAACAAGACAAGAAAACAACAAAAGCTCCTCCAAATTCCCAGTCATGATTTGTCAAATTTTTAAAATGCCCAGAAACAAAAAAAAGGCACATGCCTGTTTGTATTTCCTGATGTAGGTATGACATCCAATCTGCCACATGCTGTCTCTGCATCTACCCTTGACATATGTGTTCCAGTTGTCTTTTTTTTTTTCTAATATTACTTTTTCAGCGTGACTTTCACTCTTTAGATATCAAACCTACTGTCTATATTCCTACCCCTTCTTTCTCAATTGAGGTTTCCAAGACTGTTTCTGGGGTTGATGGAATCCAAAAAAGAATGCTGTACTACACTGCCAAGTAACCAACTCCTTGAAATCTGCACCCATGTATTGTATCTAACAGCTCAGTGTCTATTCCATAAGCTTCCCAGGGAGATGGGTGCACAACCTCTCTTCCCACACCATCATTCCACAGTTCTGTTTCTGCCAACCACACAGAACACATGAGAAAGAGAGAACTCTCTACGGCACTTTCTTGTTACTTATGCAATGGCACATTACCACATGTGCTGACCACCTTGTAAGCAAGCAAGATTCCACACGGCGAAGACTTGTAGACAAGATAATGCAAACAGTACAACGCAACACAGTCCTGAGGAAAGAAAAATCACAAGGCTGTGTAGCAGCTCCATCTACCTCTAAGGCACAGGGTCCTCACCTCTTAACTATTATGATTCTCTCTCTACACGTGGGATATTATGCTGGGTTTTGTAGAGAAAGTGGAGCCCAGCAAATATCCAACCTCTCAGAAGGTTGTGTGGAGTCCTGCTAGTTCTGACCATAAACTCATTACAAATATTAAAGAGAACAGGTTTCAGTTTATGAAAATATGGCAACTACAGAATACTAGCTATAAAAAAATGTATGTATTTGGGAGAGCAGATGAAGAGAGGCCTTGAACCCCTGTTCTTGCTCATACTCAGTGTAGCACATGCTGTCAAACCACCAGTCGTGAGAGTACAGCTTTCACTCCACTGAGTGAAATCTCATATCCAATAACTAGTCTTTCAAATGGTCAACTTCCCAAATGGCCACGAAGGATTAAAATTCAGTATGGAGGGAAGATAGATGTAAATCAATCTTTCTTATTTCTTTATCTTCTTGAAGAATTCTTGCATACTAAATTTGTATTACTTTGAGTTTCACTAGGGAAGATCTCTACTGTCCCATTCCAGAAATCAACTAAGCATCCCTGTGTTTCTTGCTACTCTTGAAAGGATTTTGTGGATCGAGCTTACATGGATCGCATACAACAGCTTTCTATTGTGTTCCCAGTTCTAGAATCCCTGGGAATAGTTGTTTGAATCCTGTTCAGATAGCATGAATGGAAAGCATGTGCTGGTTCTGTAGCTGATAGATATGTTTCTTTCTTAGTGACTCAGGTACAAGAGGCTTGAAAAGTTTTACCTTTCTTCATAGACAGTGAGTCCTTTATTCAGAGTCCTTTACATAGCCTGATATCCACTCTGGTGCTCCACACTGCCCATTTCTTTTGGCAAATGAAGCAGATTAGCAAACACTCCTTATTTGCCAGTTCAAGGAATTCTGTCCTGCAGCTCTGTGGTCTCTAGGCCCCACATATCGGCTTTGTGTAGATTCCCACGACTGCATAGCCTGAACTCAAACACAGGCACACATATCTAAGCTGTTAGCTTACAAAACCACATCAACAGAACCTTGGAGAAACTAAACCTCTGTCCCTAAAGGCATCATCATTACAATTCACCCTGTTACTACATGAATTATAACCAAGATTGGCCTGCTGGGAAATGGAGTGTTTTTCATATCCAGGTTACTTGGGACACTGATCTGCTTTAAATGTCACTGAACACTAACTTAATACATCGTGCTGGAGGGCAACCTTCCCATTGGTAAAAGACCTTCTGCTTTTTTTTTCCTTCTCTCAATGAGTGCTGCCATACCCGAAATGAGAGTAGAAGATTATGCTTTTCCTGTATCCAGCCAGCATAAAGACCTGTCATAAGAACAGAGGGAACATATAACGTGGAACAAGCAACTAAAATCCATAATGATCAAAACGGCAAATTTTTCACTGAAATTCACCCAGCCATTCTTGTTTGCAAGACTACCAAGGAAACTAAAGGAGTAAGACTATCCAGAAAATTAAAGGAGTATATTTGAATGGATTGGTGCCCAAATGCTTTTGGCACATAAACAGTCTGTGGGAAGAATAATTGGGAAGATATAAATGAAAACAGAAGCAAGTAACCTTTCAGCTAAATATTAGAAAAATAGTGTCAGGCTGTGGAATCACCATCTAATGTAAATGGAAGAAATAGCCTAGGCTATTTAAAAATTAGCTGGGCAAATCACATGCTAAGTTCCATGCTCACTGAGAACCCAGAATGTCTTTTGTCATCCACAGTGGACATAATTCTATCCCGATTACAGATGTAAAATGTATTAAGCTTAAGTAAAAATGTCATTTATTATATTCTACTTTGGGTGCATCACTTATCTAATGGGATGTCTCCTAGGAAAGCAATTTAGTAGTACAGCCAACAACGCTGTCTGCAGTTTAAATGGGACAGAATTAGCATAAATTCAACTTAATAGGGGTACATTTAGCTAAGACCAAGTAATTGTGCTACATCACAGCAAAATTCTACAATCCTGAAGGTTTATAACCAAGAAATGAGACTATAGGAAAAATGCATATATGAAATACCTGACTAACAGAATGGGTGGTTTTAAGCACAGTGGTGCATTTTTTCATTGCTATCACGTTATGTTGCTATTTGCTGTTTTTTAATGGCCCCTTCACTTCGTTAGTATGGGTACTTATCAGAATGAGCAACTTTCCAAGTACTTGTACAAACTGTTTCACTACCATACAGAAACCCATGCCCTGTTATCATCTAGCACTGGAAAAGAGGTGGTGGATGGCTGCTGTACTTCAGCAGATCTCCCAAAAGCATTTAGATTCTGATACAATTGCTTCCAGTAATCCTTGCTAGATTACAGAAAATTACCTTATTTCATATTCCAGATTTTCCTCCTCCTCAGCAAGATGACACAGTCAACCAAAAATTAATCTGCCACCCTAGAGATCTAGACAAATGCTATTATTTTTTGTAGGCAAAAAGAAGAGGTCCAGGCTTTGTTAAAGGACATGAGCAATCCATTAAGAATAGGTAATCTAGAACCCACAGAAGCATGTTACTGCAAGAATGAGTCAGGCAGTAATCATCACAACATACTTATAAATAGCACAGAAAAGCATTAATTCAAAATGAACTTCTCACCTCATAAAGTCATGATACAGAGCAAGCCATGAGCCAGGGAGTTTGTTTGGTCTGTTACCTGTCTCCTATGCGGATTCTTGATGGAAAAGTTCATCATGCTCTAGGTAATTATAGGAAAGTTTTCTTCTAATCTTAGATGTGGACAGCCTGTCAGTGGCAGACTCCCTACAGTTACCTTTCAGTTGCTGACATGTCAGTTGTTAGTCTAATTTTTAAACCACTTCCTCAAGAATATGACAGCCATCAGCTTACTCCATGAATGACTACACGATCTCTCTTGGGTTCACTATTGAATAAACCTGTATTTGGCCACCAGACAAATACCTGCTTTCACCAGATAGAGTAGTATTTAAAGCACCTCCTCACTCTAGGTGATAAAAAAGAAATTTCGTCATCTACCTTGGTTACCCATAGACTGAGTGGTTGGCTGCCATATTGCTGACAAAGAGGAGCTATAATAAGTAGGTTAAATGAGTGAGGGGGAAAGTATACAGATATAAAAGGGATCTGTAGCAGCAACTTAATACCTTCCCACACGGAACAAGAATTTGTAGCATCAGTGCATACCATTTAAAAGTTCAGAGTAGGAACTGGAACCATTTAACTGAATCACTAGAAAATCACAGTGGCTAAGTAATCAATTTTACAAAAGTGTACACACAAAAGTGTGTACAGGCTCCATCCCAACCAGTTTTCACTGGTTGTATCAAGCTTTCATTAAGTGTTGTACTCTGTATTCATCTGTTTTTCTCCATGCATGAAAATTATGATAACTCAAAGCACACAGAAATAGGTCAGGGGCAACAGATGTCAAGTGCCAAAGACCCTGTTCCCCAGTCCATTTTAGGAATATATATAAAAAATATGGCTTAGTTTACCAGAGATGTAAAGAAGCTAATTGACCATGTTTAGGACATAATAGTTCAATTAAACTATTTTAATTCAAATGCTTGAGTTCACATTTAAAAGCCTACCTTTAGTTAAGTGTGTAAACCTAGGAAACACTCAATTTTTCTTTAGCATTATAAACTACCCTTCAAGTCTACCCTTTTTACCAACTAGCTTCTGATGGGTTTCTGTCTGCTGAGTTTCTATATCACTTCAGCATTTGTTTTTTCATAATTATTTTCCAAAGCAAGATGATCCATCTTTAGTAGCATATTCGTACAAAAATTCAATCAGCTCATGATAGGTTTACATGGTTTAGGACATAATTTAAGCATTTAATTCTTCCAATTCTTATTAAATTTTTATAAAGGACCATGTCTGAAAAATTAGGGTTTTATCCAGATATGATTCAAAACATGCTGAAAATTGTAAAATTTTAAATTTTAAAACTTTGTAATCGTGAAATACTTTTACAATTACTTTGTAAGGAAGCAAAAACCAAAGTGTATGTGTGTACATATGTATGTATGGTCACACTTGTGTGAAACGAATCTCTAAACCCCCTGCCATGAGAACTCTGAACACATTATTTGCTTATCCCTCAAAAAAATCACATATCCTGGTACATAGGAAGTTAGTCACTCCAGAGAGGAACATAAGGTACCATACTGCAAGCTATATTTAAAATAAAATGTATTCAACTGTTTCTATTATAAACCTGTTTCCATTATAGTACTATCAGTATCTTGGGCAAAAGTAATTTAACTAGGTGAAGCAGAATTGGAAACAGTACTTGGAATTATTATTTGAAACAAAATAATTTAACCTGCCTTCTGGCTTTATTCATGAGTGTATTTAAACTCTGAATAAAAACAAGAATGTGTATTTCTTCTTTCAAAAATGTTATGAAGAGTTACCTCCACCCAGGTTTCTCTTAGGCTTCAAGTAATTACAGACAACCCAGAATTAAGGTATGTCCTTATTCCATGCCACTTTTTCTTGAAATTCTAAGCCTGCCAAGTTCCACCACGAAAATTACCGGAGAATAACAATTCTTCCATTTCCAATTAATCCTTCAAAGAGCAGCAGTATGAAAAATAAAGAGGAAGAAGGACAAACTCTGTTTTCTACCAGTCTGCTGACCACAGCAGGAATAAATGAACACTAAAGCTGGGCACCATTCACCTGGCTTCTCAAAGCAGCTGGTACACAAGAATCAGCTGAATTAGCTCAGCTTGTGATTTAAAGCTTCACTCATCTGAAATCCTGATCCTGGTAGTTAGAGCCCTCTAGAAGTTAGAGCCTAGCTTCTGACAACAGACAAAACTAAAAGACCACCCCTCATGCCTCAAAAAGAGTATGATCAAGAGATAAAGTGGGGCCAGAGAACACTGACGGCAGTCATCCATCCAGAGAGGTTATTGAAAACAGCAGGTTTTTCAGGATGTCCTAAAAATTCATGTACTAGCACCTCAATGCCTTGAAAAAGCTGTGCTAGAAACAAAGAGGAAAAGCAATGTCTGATCGCCTGTTGACCCCTCCATGCGGCAGCACAGATAAAAGCCTTTGTGACTTATGTACGGCTATATAATTTCCCATTCGAGGAGTTTTGCAAACATTATACTTAGAACTGAAAGAAAAAACCCTGAGGTGAATATTTTCCTGTGAACAAAGGGACAAAAGTTTTCTGCACCTCGGTGATAACCTACATTAGTTACAAGCTACGCTAAAATTCCTATCAGCTGCCTCTCACCTGAGGCGCCACATCGCCATCCAAATACATATTTCCCACTGCCTTTCCTGGTGTTTTCAGTGTTTAACTGAAGGCCTTCAAGTCACTGCCTTCTTGTAGAAAAAAATGTCACTTGAAAGTCTTCAAATACTATACCCATGATAAAAATAAGATGAGCAGCTGAACATACCTATCAAATTCATGACATGCAAATTCAAAAAACCTAAACTTAAGCTGACAAATGCATGCCAATCTGTGTGAAACACTCACTGGATTGTTCACATGGTGCCTTTACACTACAGAATATTGCCCTGTGGACTTCATACAGAAAAAGGAAAGCTATTAAAAGTCAAAGGAAAGCTAGGTTTGTTTTTCCCAGTTGATGAATTTGTTGAAAAAGTGACCTTTTAGCTCAGTTTCCCAGAGGTGTGAACATTTTTTTCACATTGTTGATATATGTGCCAATTTAAAGTAAGTCATCCACAGTAGGTGTTCCTAGAAATACAAAAACCTCAGAGTTTGGTTGGACAGCCATTTGAAAATAGATTGCTAACGGGGAATGAGACATTGCTAGCTCCTCCTCTCGAAAGGTTCCCTCTTTAATTTTTTTTCTAATTATGTCTCTATTGGCATCAGACTTCCAAAGAAATAATGGAATTAAACTATCATATGGGTATAAATATTAAATATATTCAATAACTCTTTTCTTCCATGTCGTGCTTATAATGCCTAGACCTACTGTGTAACAAACTAATTTAAAATAATCAGAGGTCACTTTCCTTAGTTTCAATAAGCTTTCTCAAAAATCTGTTTACCTTGGCAGCAATTTTGAAGGGGGAGAAATACGCAGTTTTAACAGTAATATCAATGCCACTGAATCCTACAGGCTTGTATTCACCTATGAGCCATAAAGAGCATCAGTATTAATACAGGCCACATACGTACACTTCCCTCAACATAACAAAACACCACTACTTTCAATGAAAGAAAGGCCATCACGAAGGAGCCTATGTTTTCGCATGTGTTCCTTGGAGGTCACAGTCTTCAGAATACTGGAAGGCTGAAGATACATGCATAAGACTTAGGTTGACTTTCTGGAGCATCCACAGAAAGTCACCTTCTAAGGATGATTTGCTTACTCTGCCCAAATTTGATAAAACCCCACATTTTGAAACAGAGACTGTAGGATGCAACTTCTGGTTGCATAATCTTGTCCACAAGCATCTACATCACATCATAAAAACTCCAGAAGACTTAACAGACACCAGATTTGCCCTTTATCTTCTTTCCAAATAGCTTTATGTATCAGGCATTGTGCCTAAATATTTTCCTTTTTTTTCTTTTGAAAAAAGTGGTTTTCTTCTTTGGGATTTTATTAGGATTCAACTAAGATTTGTATTTCAGTATTTTTCTTATGTGAAAAAAAAAAGACCAAAAACTATGTAAAAAAGAGGTCAACCCACATCAATATTGCTGTCATTCATTATCCAGATATAGGGCAAGAGCACACTACACACAAGAAATGTAGGTCAAAGACTCATCACTGCATATGCTAACAAAATAAATAATAATGATGTTCCATTTACATGGTTTAATCTTCTTTCTTTCAGAAAAAAAAAAGCCACAAATAAGGGACAAGAGTCAGTCTGGGATTTAAATCTGCACAAGTAAGTAACTTATTACGCAGCATTGTGGCTGCATAGAGTACTTTAGAGAAGTAATTCAATGTTAAATAGGACTCAGTAATATCCAAAATGGGTGTTTTTCATGTTGGAATGAAGAAGAGTATGTGATTTCTCCTTGCTGATCATATGTAGGATACTGCACTTGGTAAAACAATCTGGTGAAAAATCTGAAGCCCAACAAAAAATGAGCTTTGTCCAAGTAATGAACATATAGTAAATATTATCTGCATATTGAAAAGTACATATGAAAAATGTTTCTGTAAATAAATTGTAAAGAGGTAGTGGAACACTTTATGCTCTTATTCTCATTTGTGATTGAGCAAGTGGGTATTGAAAGTAAAAATAGCCATTTTTCAGCTCCAACTAGGCGAAAGCTCATCTCTCTGTTCTGCTATTGCTGTGCCCATGGCAACATTTACCAATACATAGGCAGATTACTGATTAACCAAGGAAAACATTAGCTTCCTGTAACACATGACATGTTTTGACAGAGACATGAAAACTCATTGGCTCAAGAAAATACTACAGAGGATGTACAGGTCTATTGTTAACATATATTCATATACACTATGACACATACATGTGGACTCAGTATAATTCTTGCAATACGTTTGCTTAAATTATCAATAGATGACATCTGTATATTTTTAATTGACAATTTACACATTCTTTTTAATTGTGAGAGTTTGACTTAAAATCATTCACAGTGAATATTATCCCCTTTTTTTCTCTCTTAAGTATTCTGATCTCACAGTCAAACACCAGGAGCAATTTTAGTGACTTAAAAAAGTGACATAATGCTGAAAAAATGAATGAAATTAATTTAAAATCTAATAACTGCTCTGCACTAGCATAGGCACATATATTGTGGACAGGCTTTTAAGATCCTCTAGGTAACTACATAGAGCATAGATGTTCACTTTCTACCTTTTAATTTTATTCAGTGCTCTTGTCCAACATTTCAGAGGCTCCTATCTACCTTACCTTTGTAATTCCAAACAATCTCTGTCATAGCTATTACAATAACATTGCAACCAACACTGCTGGCTCTGTATTGTTGAATAAAATCTATTAGAAAACACAAACACATCTCCTAAAACCAAACCAAAAACCAACAAACAAACAAACAAACAAATCTTTAGAGAAGGCTGCAAGTATCTATGAGTATCCTGAGACAAGAAGGTGGTTACCCATGTAAACAGTCCACATCACCAGCAACAGAGTTATTAGAATTATTATCAGCTGAAGCTTTGACTGGCTGCTGGGAATACTTTGATGTTGCTTTCTTTGAACATACAACTCTTCCCTCTCTTCCCCCTGGTCAGGTTTAAGAAAAAAGACTGTAATAACAGTATAATGAAAATGCTGCAAACTGTACTTCAAATGAGAGAGCAAGGAAACAGTAGCTCACAGGTCATTAATGTACAAGGTCACTGGTATAAGGCAGGGACAACTGGCATCACTTTGTATTATGCTCTTACAGGAGCATAATTCTCCCCTCTTCCTTCTCTAAGCAGACACAAATTGGTATTTTATTCCTCTGTTGAATCTGTGACATGAAAAATGAGATTTCAAAACAGAGAATGGACTCTGTTTTCAGGGACAGCTTGAAATAAGGTATTTATAGTAAAACAACATATTTATATAACATGAGAGAGAAAAATCTAACAAAACGCTTGAAATGTGTTCAGCACTGAAACCTTTAGCACATCATATTCAGATCAGTTTGTAGTTTGCATACCTCATCACATGCATCTAGCTGTCAAAGATAAAGAACTCGGCATCTAAAATCACAAAGCTCTGCAGAAGTTGACGGTGGTGGTAGGACACAGATGTGTCAGTATGACACATTATATGTGGGGCTCAGCTACAACAACAATGGGCAACAGCCACACACACACACACACACACACACACACACAAAAAAAAAAGCAAGACTCCTGACCTAGAATCCTAGGATCATAGAAAATCCTGAGTTGAAAGCGACCCACAAGACAGGCCAAAGAATCACACCATATGCCTGAGAGCATTGCCCAAACGCTTCTTGATCTCTCCTTGTATTTGTGAATTTATTGACCTACAGCTCAGAAGGCAAGGTTCTTTCTTGCTGTTGTTTCAGCATATCAAGGTAGAATTTTAGTATGGGGAAAGGACAGCTTTGGATGAAACAATGTAACCTCTTTTGCAAGATACATTGGGATACCTTACTCAATACTTAAAAATGTTTTACAAAAATGAAGGCAATAGATATGCAGACTTCCCAGAAATTGCTAATGTCTATCTCCGTCAGCCCAACAACATTCTGTAACTCTGACAGAAGTCTCTTCTTGACAACTTCTTATGCCCTCCTACTTATAAATTACCTAGTCTGCATAGAATTTATATGTTTGTACTTTGTGTAATAGTTTAAGTAATGCCAGTTATCTAAAAAAATTCTAAGGTATATTTGTATGGTCCATTTCACAGCCCTGTTTTTTCATGTGCTTCTCCCATAAAAGATTCTTGGTCTATCTTGGGAAAAATCCTTTCTCATTTGGCAACTCTCATTTTTTTCCAAAGTTGAGACAGAATCATGTCAAGCCTGAATTTTATGTAAGCACATAACTCTTTATAATTTTCAATGATTGAATTGTGTTTTCCCGTAATCATTTAAAACTCAGGCAGAAATAGGACTAGTGAGTGGACCTAGGCCTCCATCCAGGCAAGCACTCAGAAGTGCCACTACCTGCCAGGAGGAACTCTGTGGGAAACTGAAGCGGTGTTCAGCCTAGAACAGAACTCTGCTGAAATTTGTGGAACAGATCTCTTGCTCTGGACCTCAAAGCCAGCTCAAGGGAATGGAAACCCAGCTTGCAGCACCCAAAGTTCACAAAAGGAATACATAAATTTAAAAAGTCCCAATACAACCATCCATTTCAACTGGTCTGGATATTTACTTCTTAGTTTTTTGTTGTTTTAGTTATGCAGTTGTAACTAGACACTCTTCAAGGTCCCTTCCAATCCAAACCAATTCTATGAATCTGTGATTCTATGCAAGGGTAAAAATACCCAACCTAACAATCACAAAATCAAACAATTTGAACAAAAAAGCCCGAAGTGACCACATGGGACAAAATGACAATGAAAAGCTGTACCCAATAATTCTGAGCAAAACCCCTGATGTGGATGTAGCACAGAGACACTTTCATTGTCTGTGTTGATTTTGTAACTACACAAAAATTACACAGAAAACCAGCAGAAAAATGTCCTCAAATGGCATACATTGTATCTGTCCCAGGAGATGCACAGTTCTGCTACTGATGAGCCCTTGGAGTGAACCTGCACCACAGGCAAACATTTTTATGGAGCTGAGATTATGAAGTCTATCTAAGCTGTTCCTACAAAAAGCAATTCTAGATATTATGCCTGTAAATCAACATTTTTGTTAATGAGACGGTGGTTGCACTGGCTGACTCTACTGTCTGAAAATCATAATCCTGAGATTTAGACTGCACTCAAATGGGTCATATAAACCCAAAACCTAATCACGACAATTTTAAGCATTTGCCTATTTGGCTGGTATTTATTTATAAGTCACCTCCAGCTGTCAGGGATTTTTGGCAGAAGCTCCATTTGCATGTAAGGCTTCCAAAAAGATAGCACTGGTTCTACTCCTCAACTCTAACTTCAGCCTGTTACTCCCCATCATGTACAAACTCTGCATTGTCTCCTCATAAGCTTTCCGTGTCCTTCAAGTCCCCACTATGGTCTCCCGGACCACTCTCTATAAACCATTCCTGTGAGCTGTCTCAAATTACCTGATACAGACTGAGCAAGAGACAGGTTCTTGCTGGTGCATTGAATACATATATGTAGCATTCTCCATTGCTACTCATGGTGTTGTTCATTTATTCTTCATTGTTTTGGCATGTTTTTCTTTCAAATTATTTCTTTTGGGCTCTTAATCTTCATCTCCACTTTCCAAAGAGAAATGGCGAACAAGGCACGCAGCTCTCAGCAGGAGCAGCAGCAACACTCAGAATGAGAAGAACAGCAAAACTGACAGCTGTGCTTTTCTGCACTGAGCACAGTGGGTAAATCAATACCCCGGCAGCCCTGCTGCCATCTGTGGAGTTTCTGGAGCAGACGGGTTATTTATAGAAACTTGTTTGCACAAAGCCAATATTTACCTGTCGTTGCTGTCAAAATTTGCAATCCATCTTTGCTGTTCCCCTGCTGTTTTTCATGTCAATAGTGGAATTTTCCAAAAGAAAATTCTGTAGTGTTTCCCCCCTCAAAACATTCCCTTTCTGCAAGGGTTGGTTACGTTAATTGTTGCAGCAGGAATGCATCTGGTTTCCATGGGGCCTTGGGGATCCTCCAGAACGCTGGAAAGCTAAAGGGATGTCAAAACTAAAGAGCCCATTTCTCTGTCTTGTTCCAACAGCAGCAGCATGGCTGTTCCCTGCCAAGGCCAAGCTGAGATTTAATGTTACAGAAAAACAATCATCCCCATCCCACAAACCAAAAAGGTTTTCTTTGGGAATGTTTGGCTGCTGCTGCTACTGTTGTGACCTTAACCGTTATTTTCAAGCAGGGAAGGAGCTTCAATATAAAATTTCAGTGTATTTGCCTTTAAAAGTGAATTCAAATTCTACAACTAAGTCCCAAGAATGAAATGCATGGGTGGTCTCAATCCTTACTCCTTGCACGCTGACATTTACATCACCAAACTACAGGCATGTCTGAAGGAGATGAAAAAGAGGAACTGACATCTGATTTCTGTCCCAGTTTCTTCAGATCAGAGACTGGACCTCACTTTTAGGGCAGGGTGAGGGGATGGCTTCTGCCACTCCCCTTGGGTGGATATTCAAAGGCTGTCATTAACTAAGACTATCCTCACAGAGCTTTCAGTGGTCATTTTTCTGAAAATAAGAGTTCTTTCACAATGAAAGATAAAGTCCAATTGAAAATGTCAATCAAACCCACCATCATAAATCTGTATCATTTTCCATTTCAACTAACACAAGAGTATATCTGCTGCTGTAAATCTCTGAGAGGCTCAGAGTGCAACACCAGCTCCTGAGAGCAACCTGGGTTCAGCTCTAAGTGAGCTATCATCATCCAGTGGGTCAGCTCTCTGCCACATCACTGGCTAGCAACCGGCTCATCCTGCAAGCTTGCAGGGCAGGGCTGGAGAAAGCAAGGACTTAAAGCAGGGCAGGGCTTAAAGCAGGACCAGAAGAAGCATTTTTCAATAAGTGGTTTAGAGAACAAGGATTAAATTATTTTGTCAGATGAGGAACGGATTCTGTGATCTGTACAGCAAATACTACTGCAAGTAGGACAGTGATTAAATACATGCCAGTCTGGGAGTCATCTGAACAATGTGGGGAACAGGTGAATAAGGACACTGAAGAGCAGGAGAAAATCTTCCAGATTTGCTTTTGTTTATTTTAATACTAATTACCAAGCCCTGTTACTTAAACAGCTTTCTAGCCCTTGGCCAGGAAGCAGTAGAGCCAGAAAATGGTACAGGGAAATTTCTCATTCTTGTTTTCTCCACTGAGACTCACAAAAAAGTTCCTCTTTATATAATGTGGTTTCAGATGGTTTTTGAATATTATTTAAAGAGCATGTCAAAGCCACAACAAAGTAATTCTTCCTCTTAGATAAGGTCCACGAACTCCCCCCAGGGTAAATATTAAAGAGCCTGCAGCAAAACTACTTGTTAGACAAATGGAGCCACAGATGTGACTTTCATCTGGTGCACAAAGCAGGGATGTTACATACAAGGCAGACATCCAATTATGAAAAGTACTATTTTTAACACAGACATTCCTCCAAAACAAAAGGTTCCTAGATTTTACAATTTTCTAGTCTGGTCTCCTGCACTAGGAGTCTAGTTTTATTTTTTATAACTGATATCAAAATTTTTGAGTGCTGATAATGCTCAGAATCTCACAGGATAAATCTATCGGTGACAAATGCTCAACGTATGTGCACTATATCCACAACTGCATAATTTTTCTTTTCTTTAACACATATATCTGGAGCAAACTATGGAACCTCCAGGGCTCAAAGTTCTCCTGCACTCAGATCTATCCATAGCCAGAACATGGTACGTTTCATTGCACTTCATTATTAACCAGGTTTTATGTTTGTAATATCAATGCTTCTATTGTGCTTTTCCAGACCTATTCTAGCTACTACTGTGCTATTGCTCCATGTTGATTATACAAATATTTGTCCTATCCTACCAGAAAGCAAATAGTATCCCTACGCTGGGGATTACAGCAATAAGAACGCCCCTCAAAAAGAAGAGAGGCCTGATGGAAATGGTAATGAGGAAACAGTGGCTGAGTTTAAGCACTGGACTGGAGCTTGACATATTCACTGATACCCAGAAATTCTCCTTAACTACAGAGAGCACAATAATACCAGTTAGCACTACATGAATAAAAGAGAGTTAGAAACTTGACAAGGACCATAGTCTGGACAGCACCTGAAGGTTCACTTCTGACTTAAAATCCCGAAAAACAACTGAAAGAAGGCAATGCCTTTTAATTTATGCCCTCTGCTAATATTTAAATTGCACAGATCTAATTGCTGACTGCCACAGGTGTCTTTGTATGACTTCAGACACATAATTTAATCCTTTCATGAGTTTATTCTCCTTTTATCTTATTCCTCAGAGCTGAAGACTGGCAACTATCACATCTAAGAGAGTAGACAGGGGAAACCAATGTTACAGGTAGTATTAGTACCTCTCATGCACACGTTGCACACACTCAGGGTTTAAGTCAAGGCCACTTAAGGCTACGCGAACAAGATCCAGGAGGGCAACTGAAAATGTTGGGTACTTTTGCTTTCCCCTGAATTACCTAGGAACTTTGTCCAAGAAATGTAATTTTCAGATACCATTTCATATAAGAAATTAAATCCTGAGATAAGCAATCGCCTTGATTTATACTTTGGCACATTATGCAGGCCACTTAGTTCTCCATAAGGATCTACATGGCTTAAAGAACATTAGGGAATGTTGTGCCCTGAAGCATGCAACAAGACAGCTGGAATAGAAGTTTAATGGTCTCCTTGGCTCTAATGTCTATTATTGAGTACCAGGGATGGGACCTGGATGACCCAAGTGATCCTTTTCAGTTCAATGGTCATTAGTCTTTTCCTTTCATGTGTCTGATTTAAAAGAAAAAAAGGAAAAAAGCTGATTGCAGCCTTCAGCATATGTGCGTGATTAGGGTAATGAGGAAGAGACCATTTTACTAAACAGTTCATGGATTCTTTCTCCCTTTCAAATTTCAGAATGCAGCTGGTTTCAACCTCCCAGCTGGCAAAGAGGGGACTTCTCACCATAAGTACTCTGCTTAATCTGGGGAGTTCTCAAACAGACACAGCTGAAGTGGTGACATGATTATAGGCCTTGGTCAAGTGTTGCAATGCAAGATGATTTATACTAATCAGCATTCTCTAGAATCAGTGCAAAACAAATCCAACACAACTACAGACCTCAGAAGAAGTCTTTCTTATCCACCACTCTTTTCTTTGTCTGAAAATACCCTCTTGGCACATGGTAGCTAAGTAATCAAACATTTACAGCGGCAAAGGACCAGCACACAACCCAGCATGGCCATCAGAAACATCACTGGCATGTGTTAAACACCTCCTGTACATTCCCTTTTGGTGTTCTCATAAGGAAGACCTAACCTTTCTCAAGTTTCAGTACAATGGTGCTCTCTACACCTCTAGAGATTTCCAAGTTGTCAGAAGCTGTCCGTTTTTATTCATGACAAAAATCCCCTGCCTGTCTCTGCTCTACTGAACACTGAAACGAAATGCTTATGCTAAGGCAGATGTGCAAGTCTCCTGATTTGTGAAGGAATAAACCTGATATACATAGGCTATTTTAAATCCAGCTTAAACCCTAATTCACAGGCAATTTAGAGAGTTAAAGAGGAAAAGGGTGAGGGGAGAGGTGGATTTGGCTGGTTCCACCTAGCTTTCATGGCACTGTGGAAAAGAAGCCAGATACTTTCTTGCTGTGTTCTCAAGAGGGCAACTTCTCTCTCTCTCAATTCTGTTTGGCTTTTGATGCCTCAGAGCAAAGTATCAGCATCCACTTGGCCACTACCTGTTACCTGCACACTGGCATGATAGAAAGAAGGATGTGGGCAAAAAAAGTAAGTGAGCTACTGTCGTGGGTTACCAGCCCTCCCTGGGCTGAAATGGTCAGGCCCAGGTATAGTTCCGGAGAAAAAGCCAATCAAAAGTTATAGTAACGCCTCTGCTAATGACATATTTAAGAAAACGGAAGAGAAGGTGTGTGTCACA
>VYXB01000123.1:285006-338535 GCA_013397135.1 Pachyramphus minor | reverse complement strand
AAAAGAAAAGAAAAGAAAAGAAAAGAAAAGAAAAGAAAAGAAAAGAAAAGAAAAGAAAAGAAAAGAAAAGAAAAGAAAAGAAAAGAAAAGAAAAGAAAAGAAAAGAAAAGAAAAGAAAAGAAAAGAAAAGAAAAGAAAAGAAAAGAAAAGAAAAGAAAAGAAAAGAAAAGAAAAGAAAAGAAAAGAAAAGAAAAGAAAAGAAAAGAAAAGAAAAGAAAAGAAAAGAAAAGAAAAGAAAAGAAAAGAAAAGAAAAGAAAAGAAAAGAAAAGAAAAGAAAAGAAAAGAAAAGAAAAGAAAAGAAAAGAAAAGAAAAGAAAAGAAAAGAAAAGAAAAGAAAAGAAAAGAAAAGAAAAGAAAAGAAAAGAAAAGAAAAGAAAAGAAAAGAAAAGAAAAGAAAAGAAAAGAAAAGAAAAGAAAAGAAAAGAAAAGAAAAGAAAAGAAAAGAAAAGAAAAGAAAAGAAAAGAAAAGAAAAGAAAAGAAAAGAAAAGAAAAGAAAAGAAAAGAAAAGAAAAGAAAAGAAAAGAAAAGAAAAGAAAAGAAAAGAAAAGAAAAGAAAAGAAAAGAAAAGAAAAGAAAAGAAAAGAAAAGAAAAGAAAAGAAAAGAAAAGAAAAGAAAAGAAAAGAAAAGAAAAGAAAAGAAAAGAAAAGAAAAGAAAGTTACTGCAGTCAAAAGTCTCAGAACAATGGACTTTGGACCACATTCCAATCTGTTTCTCACACATAAGCCAGATTTTGGACTCAAAACCACTGCTATTCATGGACAGCGATGCAAGTAAAAATGTCAAGAGAAAAACATCTGTTTTGAAACCTTTAAAAAATACAATACATAGGAACTAGAACAGGCATTTCAGTCTATCTACCCTAGATCAAATTCTAACTGGTTTAATTTACCTTCAGCAAAAAAGGCTCTGCCTTACTGGCCAAATGCAAGCCATACCTGTGGCTCCAGAAACACAAGCAGCAGCCTGTAGGAATCCAAAAGAAATCCAAACTGTTCCTCACATCATAAACCATGACCACATCAGCTCTATCAGAATATGAGCCCTTTTGCTCACAAACATGATCAGGGTCATTAAGATCCCCTCATTAGCAGAATTTTCCAGTGTCTCTGCATTGGTATGGATAGGCTGAGAGGAGGCCAGACACTGGAACTGCCTTTATTCTGTACAGGAGTGCACATAAGCCTGGGGAATGGAGAGGCTGTTTTTAATTAATCAAAAATAAACAAAAGTGCCTGAAAACATAGTGAAGAATAGAGGCTCAGCCTTCTGTAGGTCAAACCCAAGGGCTACATTCACACCCTGGGGCAACTTCATTATTCTCAGCTGAGCTGCATGAGGGATTAATTTAACCCTCAGAAAAGGGTCAAGAGAAACTGGGAGAGGAACAGAATAATCCATTAATAAGAGCTATAAGGATACATGTTCGTAGAGTTTAGTTCAAATGCCTCCTTTCAGCTGCTGTTTTTATTGCAAGCAGGTATATACAGTAACGTCACATTTCTATTCTGCTCCATCTGCTGTTGTTACAGCCCCTTCTTCTATTATATATTCTCAAATGACTTTTAATTTAAATCATTTATATTCTCAAAACCCGTAAGAGCTCTGAGGCTTGTTCACCCGACTCCTTGAATTTTTCTTTTGCTTTCTTTTAACAAATTCATAAACTGTAACTCTATGCCAGAGAACAATTTTATTTTTTTTTTCAACAAAGCTGCTTTCTGTTTTATAGCTAATTGTTTCAGTTGTGGGCTGCATGCAGTGTTCCTATTCCAGAAGCAGAACACTGTCAGGTTCTGAAATGTGACTGTGTACCTTAGATGTAAAATTGTGCAATAGCCCATTATTACATCAGCTGCCACTATTGAGCTAGAAAAAGAAAAAAGGGGGTGGAGAGACAAGACATTAACAGCAGAAACATCCTAGAACTCAGCATTTTTTAAATGCAGGGACACATTTCTGGTAGCTATTTATATTTCCAATCTTTTCTTCCTGGAAGATGGTTCAGTTTTGGTCAGTATGGTAAAGATGCTACATTGTCTTTGATTTGTTTTGATGAACTAAAGCATAATTTAATACAGATGTATTAAATTAGCATGTACGTAATAGCTTGTAAGCTAGCATCATGTGTCTCTGCAGCTTGTTCCTATGATGTGCTTGGAGGGTAGCTTCTAAGTGATCAATTTGGCCAACACAGAATTTATTATGCCTCCCTAAAAGTAAGTTGGACCAAACTTCAGTGCCCACTGATGTCACTGGAAAGCTACTGGATGGCATCTGTAAAAATCTATAGCCTAATTCCTGATACTCACACTGCTGAAAACAGGACCACTGGCTTTATAGCATTATCTTGTTACTTTTCCTTCTAAATTCTTTTATCTTAGGCCTGAATTTCCAAAATAAACCAGAAAAGAATGTAAGGTGCTATGATTTAGTATTTAAAAGAGATCCACCTAATTCTGAAGGCTCATTTACAGCTTTTGGAGAAGGAAGGTGTTGCACAGCAATATGCTGAAGAATTGGATCCCCTTCTCATTCTTCCTTATAGCAATCTAGAACATGTAGAGTAGGATATCCACACTGGAGGTGTTGTAGGCAGCTCATGCTGATATTTCAGTGAAATCTTCGATAGTTACCATCGGGTATTCTGTCTTATTTACCCTCTGGCAAGGCAAGCCTTACTAAAGCAAAGCACTTGGGGAGACTGTGGAGTGCCAGATCAGTGAGCAAAAGTGAACAGCCTGTACAGGAAAGCTCTTTTTCACAATGCTAACTTAAGTTATGCTAACTTAAGTTTTGCCAGAGGTGAGATTTCTAAGCAGGGATGATTTTCATCATTACTGAAGTAAGGCCACCCTCAAAAGACCCAAATAAAAGAATGGCATTTAACCATTAGACTGAAACCAACTACTAGACAAGCCAAACTCTCTTAAAAGAAAACTCAACAATACCTACCTGCCTGCTAGGTTAAGCCACTTTCTACTGAAAGACCTTTGTGGTCCTGCATGGCTCTTGATCAGATCAACACAACTGCCTGCAGGAGGTTGGATTATCATGTTTAGAAATTGGTGGTTAAGGATCCTGAAATACTACAAGATTCAGAGCAGAGCAGACAGAATCTCAAGTGATCAAATGCTGCTCTCAAACACACACAGTTTAATCTATCAACCCCCAAAATACACATAAAATAGTAGAAATCGATTCTTTTTCTTCCTTTTCAAACTCACACTTTTTACAGTATTTTCAGAACTCAACTCCTTCTAAAGACTGCTAACAGCAGGAAAATTACTTGATTGGTAGGTAATATCTTTAGGCTGTTTTACAGCCATGTTTCACTTAAACATTTGTCAGTATGATATATGTACTAATTTAGCTACATTTTTTTTGGAAATACCTTTTAAGTATGCCTAAAATCCCAGGGAAAAAAAATTAATCTGGCCATAGAGAGATCTGCATCTTCTGCAGAAATTCACATTTCCAGTGATGATCCTGTGAGTTGTAGTAGTAAGAAGTCTTCTAGGACTACAGGGCAAAGCAAAAGGTGACGTATTCCTAGATTATTTATAACATCTATACACACAGAGATGATAATTTTTCTTCTTACTTCATCAATGGCAAGCATCCTATTTATCTTCTCCTATTACATAAATCTGGATTTTCTGGTAATTTCTAATTGGATGCATGCATACTAGTGTCATATTGAAAAAACCCTTCTGTCTGCAAGACCAAGGGACTCAGCTTTCCTAAGAAACCTGTTACACTTTCCAAAATAGCTCAAATCATGCTTGGATAGCACTTGCATATTTGAGTAACACCAATGAAATCCATACAATGACTTCTGTGACTAGTTCTGCTTAGCACAACAGAGAACTCCAAGATTTGTTAATAAACAACATGTTCTTGATATAAATTAAATGCACTTCGGTTAATTATCTCCTCTGTTCCTCATATGCACAGGAAAAATCAGAGAAACAGAGAACTAAATTGTAAAAATTGTAAATAAGACCTTTTTAAAAAAAAATACGTACAGTAATGAAGCACTCTCCTTTCTGGCCATTATATTGAGACTTGTGCCAGTCCACTGTAGAATTAAAATAAATGTAAAATGTTACAGCCAGAATTAAAGAGCTAAGCATTCACAGCAGGGCCTGATCATCAACCTATCATGATCTAAAGCACACACATCTACTTCTGCTGAGTCAATGTAGTTTTAAAAAGAATGGATTCTATTTTAAAAAAGATTCCCTACTTCTTCAAGGCTCTTAGGGTTAGCATGGACTATTTATAGGCATCAGTGAATAGAAGGAAATCTTACTTTGCTCTCCTGCTGTTTGCTGCTGGCAAGAGTAGCTTGCAGGTTTTCTGTAAAATCTCTGTCATCTCTTGGCAAAACTGGAATTATCAACAGGGGACAATTGCATGGCAGCAAGATAAATCAGTGCTATTATAGAATAACTTGGAAGGATGAAACAATTTGATTGACTGTGCTGCTGGACTGTAGCAGCCAACTTGGCTACAAGCAGTTTCTTTCTCTTCCTTTCTCCCTGTATCCTGAAAGCAAAGCAAGTAACAAGCTATTATCCCTGGTACAACATTCTTTTTTATACATCAGTAACCAAAATTGGTACTTGTTTTGTGACTGACTCACACAGAGATGTCTGACATCTTTCACTTTCTTTAGGAGATGTCTTTTGACTCACTTCACAGAACAATTTGACCACTTCACTCCAGAAAGAAGACAGCCCCTTGATTCGGAGGACCAGCCTAAAACTGATGAGTGTGTTGGCACTTGTTTCAACACAGCCAAGGTTTTACCTTCTGCAACTGGTGTTCCTTTTAAGCAGCTTTTGAGATTGGACCCTAACCACTAATGTTCATAAAAGCAATGGATACTGCTGAGGGGACTGGAATCGGAAAGCAGGGAGACTGCTGTACTCTGCACCAAAAGTGACACACAGCCTGCCACGTTCCCCTTTCATGGGTACTTTGCGGTGCTGGTAACAGATAGATGCTCCAATGGGCTGTGGCATCAGAGATGCACAATATCCTGTTAAGGTACATGACTTGCGAGCAGTAATGATGCAGAGGCAATGATGAGGACACCAGATCAAGGGCAAGGTCTGAAAGGATCTGGATTCAGGCCCTGGTGTCTGCCTATGCAGGAGATCATGACGAAACGCGCACATTTCTTTACAATCATAAGAACTACACACTGTGATTATGTTCCAGCAGCCCACTGCTGCAAAATGCAACAACCTCTGGGATTTTGATGCAATAAAGCCTTTAAATCATAGCTCGGGAAAACTCCTGGAACAAGCAGCAACTGAGCTCTGGTGTTTTAGTTTAAAAGTATATAATTAGCTGTGGGGCTCTTTCCTATACTCTTCACATTAAAAATTTGTCAATTATCTCTCTGACAAAAAGCCCCAAACTTCATTCAATTACCAGTACCCAATAACAGTTATCAAAATTAGAAAGTTGTCTAATTCATTCTTTATTGAAATCTGACAGGAAAGTGCTTTATAAACCAAAGAATCTGACACACATCCAGCAATTGTATATCTTACCAGGCCAATGATAAACATTAATGGTCAGAACTGTATGCCTGAAACACTTGATATTCACTCCACCAAAGACATTCTTAGTTGGAAGTTTCTTACTTAAATATATAATACGAATTCAAAGCCTTGAAATTCACTGGGCTAAAACCTTCAGCAACGAAACCTGTTATTGGTATTGGTGCAAAGTTCAGCCTGGGGTACATGCCCATGACTTCTGAATGATGGAAATCCTGCATGCAGAGGTGGATTGATACATAATTTCATGTGTGAAAAAAGCAGAACTTATTTTAAGTTTCACTTGTACCTTTTCAGTACCACTAGAAATGAGCATAATTCCACTTGCCATTGAAAATGGGACTTAAGACGTTCTAAGCATAACCCCAAACATTGTGTTGCTGTTTGAGATAGGGTAATAATTTGATCAGGGGATTTTAAAAGGTAAGTTGGGAAGTGAGAACTAAGGAATTTATTTGTAAAACAACTGTGAATAGACTTTCAACTCTTCTATTAAATATTTAACTGTGTTACAATAGTATTTAAAGGCAGAAAAATTCAAGACCAACTATTAACATATAAATATAATCCAACTCCTCATTGTAGTTACAAAGCATCAGAGGTGTTCCTAACTAAAGCTTTTGCCTTTTTACTCTATGCATCAAAGCAACTAGGGGTGTAGAAGTGAGAAGTTTCATGGACATTCTGTATCCCCTTGCAGCTGGGAGCTTGAATTGATAATAAAGAGCCTCACATCAGGGATGCTCCCCTTTCTAAAAGCTGAGAGGAGCTTCTGTTGGCCAAATGGCTTAAATCTACCCAACAGAAGGTGAGTATGGGAGAGGGGGAGAGAAGAAAGTCCCTTTTGAGGGCACAGAGAGAATCAAGAGAGAAGCCTGGTTGATCTGCAGTCCTGATGTATGATCCAGTGACTAGTGGCTAGTGCCACAGGTACCTTTTAACCCCTTGTGTTAAATACAGGGACCGTAAATTAGTTTTCTTGCAGAGCGAGGATCTTCCAGCCACAATGCTCCTCAGCATCATGCTGAATTACCTGATGCAAAGCTGATGACGTTCTGGCACTGTCAAAATCTGGGATACACTTCCCTTGCAGAGCATTCACGGCTTTAGCTGAAAGCCAAGGGCTCTGTTGTGGCTGGTTGTGCTGAGGCAAGGGCACAACGCAGCAAAAGTCACACCTTGACTCTGCTACACCTTATGCTGATGATCTGTCCACACAGAGGAAAGACAGGTTCTGCAAAGCTGTTCTTGTGCTTTCTCACAGGACAGCAAGAAACACAAGCAGGTGAACAGAGCTGCATGTCTCAATCTGAAGATACTTACTCTGCAGTCCTTCGGGAAGTATCTACTGCAGCTGGGATAAATCTACGACAACTTCCATCTTTGCCATAAAAGGGTGGAAACTGGGAAAAATACAACACCTTGATGAGAGGCTCCAAAGGTAGCATGAAATAACACCATCTTTTGCAGTGGCTTCTGTTAGGCCCCAGGTAGAAAACATAGTCTAAAGTTAGAACCTTATTAATTTTCATTGTAAAGTGCCAGCAGAGATATATTTGTAGGTATCCAGAAAATCTATTTTTGTTTATATTTTCAAGTCTGTTTAATTACCTTGGTGAGGCTTACAAATAAAGAAATGTTCTGCAGCTATCCTGAAAGTCTTCCCTTCACTTCCAAGATCCGTGGGTGCATGTCTTTTATAAATGGGAACTCATTCAACTCTTTTCACCATTTCCCCCACTTTTTTTTATATCCATTTCTTTCTCACAGGTGTCAGAATACAATGACAGCTTTGATCTTACTGGAGACAACCATATGTGGGTAGATTCTTTTTCTTGAAATGTACATTGGGAGTGGATCCAGAGGTCAAGCCAGAAGGTTACATATATTTGAAAACCCCTCTTAAAGAAAATCCCTTTTTGTGGTTTCTAATATGCCTCTGGATGTGTCTTGAAATACCTAGCTGTGAATGCTGCTCTCTGTATCACAATGTTCCAAGTCTTAAGAAAACTGAAGTTCAAAGAGAAGGGAAGACTATAAGAGTTGGGTTTGTAGCTATGGAACAAGCACTTTCTTTCCCACATCAAAAGCTCTGATAAAAGCCGTCTACTGATTCAGGATAAGAGTATATTATTTGATGTATTAATTTGACAGTGGACTAGCATTATATGAAGATCTCCTTTTTCACCCCATTAAAAGATCGCTTCTGTTCATTGCAGAGGAGTTTTAAACACCCAAACTCCAGCTAATCAAAGTTGTAGTTTATATGAAGGTCATGCGTGTCCTCTGAGGTGTGATTTTCACATGCTTTTTTGAAACCACTGAAATCTTAAGTAGCAAAACCTGCCAGAATTTTGTGAAGTCCCCAAAAAAGGGATATATGATCCACAGACTTTTGAAAATGCTGGAGGTTTATTGCAACATGTACGGATTCTGCAAGTTACGAACACCAAGGATGCATAACTGAATGAGTTTTTTCATATTCAGAGTGAATGTCATGACCCTTGCTGTACTGAAACGTTATTTAATTTGGATGAGGCACATATGCATATGATACTACACTGGGAAGTGTAAGCACGATAAGTGTAAGCAATGTTTCTTCCCACTATTATGCTTCTCCTCACAGTGGCATGTCTTTAAGAGGGGCTGGAGTTCCTAATGATGGGGAGTGTAGGGTGTGAGAGCTTCTTTTTCTTTACAGATGCTCCAAGAGAAGGAAGTACCAGCTATACAATCTCAAGAGAAAGGGAATGAATAAAAACTTCTGCTTGTGGCCATCACTGCTGCTATTCCCACCTTTCCAAAGGAGCAGCAGGTGGGGTGGGATACGATTTTATTAAAGTATTCTAGTTTTCTGGAAGACATCAAGTCAAAATGTAGAAAGAATTTACATTTTTGCAACTAAGAACAGTAAAAAGCAGTGGTTTGTAGTTGTGTAGACACAAAATAAATAAGGTCCCTAAAAGCAGCACACTTGGATGGGGGAAGACATACTTCCAGGAGCCTGTGCTGGGCTGAATTTTAACTGCAAATGATAACATATGTGAGGCAGTGACACACGATTCCTCTTTACGAGACCACTCCTGAACTCCTGCCAAAAATCCCTCTCTATGCCACTTAGTGCTTCAAGACAAGAAGAATAATGACAGGTCTGTAAAATCTGCTGGAATTGACAGTTCTTATTGTTCTGAAAAGTTTTTGTGACGCACAGGAATTTTCAGATTAGCACTGCACAATGTTGAACAAAATGGGTGTCAGGCAAATCAATGGGCTTTTCACGATTCACTCGTCTTTGCCTCACTGCTGTTCCATTTTTATTCTGTGCTTGGTGTTGCTTTGTTGTGTGTGCTTGCCATTTGAGATGTGAGTGCGCACGTACTGAACGGGGAGCAAGAGCTTTCTGTGACCTAGCATGATGGTTCATGTAAGCCAAGTCCTAGCATGGAGAAACTTTTCCTAAAAATTGTTTCTTTGGTTGGTTTTTGTTTGGTTTTTTTTTCATACACAAAAATAAGTAACTGTTTTTGAGTGGTTACTCTTATCTGGAGTTATGACTGTCTGAAATTCGTCTGGATGTAAACATATCGAGCCACCTTTTTACACCTATGTGTAAAAATTTGTACCTAGTCACTTGAGTAATGTGGTGAAAACAGAATACAACTGAGGGAAAACTGAAGACTGGCGGCTTTAGCATCTGCTTACCTAGAACATGAATGGCCACAAGGTTTTTTGAAATTGAAGGAGGGTTGAGATCCAGGAAAATAATAAAATATTCAAATTTAGTATCTCTTGACACATATAAAGATGAGATGAGAATTTCTAATCTATGCTTCCATTATAGACTAACATATGGGAATGAGGCTCTTCAAGAAAACAAAGGATAACCCATCAAATTTAAAGCCCATAGAAACAAACCAAAACATGTGGAATGCCTATTCCACTCAGGTTTTCAACATTACTGTCACGGAGGCAAAACAGAGAGAAAAAATAACCTACTGCCTTTGTCAAGATCTTACTCTTCTGAGAAAAATGTAAGCATAAGACTGAAGATCACATCAATATCTGGTGGCATCTCGTGTAAGTCAATGGAGGTATGCCAATTTGGTCTGGCACCAAGCGTTTTAGAAGACATATGAGCCCATCAAACCAAGTGTTTTCCAATGCAACCAATTAAAGCTACCCCAAGATAGCATTTTTCAGCTTCTGCACCCTCCCAACTGCTGCCAGCATGCCACAGCTCTCACTGATGCCTACTCACTCCTCTGTTGCTGGAACTCTTAGAGCCTGGAAATCTGAAATGCCTCTCCCACATAGATCATCCCCAAGCACTAACGACAAGCAACTGTTCTCTGCACCATCAGGTCAAAAATCTAATGCAAGCCTGGCTTTGATTGCAACATGAGTTTTTCAACCTCAGGCACTACTGTGTTTTGAAGCCCTCAGACAGACTGATCCAATGCTTAGCAGTTATAGGCTGTCTCTCTCCCTCCCCAGCCCCCTCCCTTTATCTGCTAATGCACAGGGATAGACGAGCAAAAAAATCCCTTGAAACATGGCTATGGGAGATAGAGGAACTCTATCACATACAGTATTTGCCTAACATTAGCAACTAAACTTGAGAGGTTTATGTTATTGGAACTACATCCCTGGAGTGCTACCAACAATTAAAATATCATCTTAAGAGTTGCAGTGACCTTAAAAGACAATGTTCTCCTAGGCTTTCCCATTAGCAATCAGAAAATAAAGCAGAAGGCAATAGGTACAGAATTAAAAACCCTCAGAGGTGCAATGGAGCTTCATTTTGATGCATCCCAAAGGTGTTAAAAATGACCAGCCTGTAGCCAGGAACAAACCAGGTGTGCAAAAATCCAAGCTTTCTCACTGCTTTTTGTGGAAGATCTCAGCCTAGATCAAAGCATCCGCCTCCAAGATGGGGAGTGGGCACATCACTTTGCCTAGACTGCCGTACGCTATGGGATTTTCAGCTACACCAGTGCTAAGCAAATACAAATGAATGATACAAGACCCTGGGGAAGGCAACATAGCAGCTACATACCTGCTCCATTAAAAAAAATCATTCTTGGCACTTTCATCACTGCTAAACAAAAGCTAGCATTGCAATAAGAGCTAATGGTTATTTCTTTTTTGTATACCTTAGAGAAATTATGTTGTTTTTAAGTCCAGTGCCATAGGATGCCTGGGGCCATCATTTCAATGAAGGGCAACCCAAACACCCCGGGGAAACACAGGGAAGAGTGAGTTATGTCTTCAGAAAAAGCAATAATTCAAGCTTAATAAGGGTTCCTCCTGCATTTGTTATACATCAGGTTAAACACTCAAAGCTACACAGAGGAGCTTTACACAGATTTCACCAACAGACACTCACTGTAAGAATTCACTGAATCCTATGTTCCTTTTATTTTTTTTTTTTTAATTTATATTGATTCAATAGTTCTTGAAAACACTGACAATTCTTTTTGGCATCAACTCTGAAGCAACAATGATTCCTTTAACTGAAGGAATAAGCTCCATGTACACACGTTCCTGCCACAACTTGCAAGGCAGTATCTCAAAAGCAAAGCTGACCAGCTAAACCATATCTAAAAAAAATTCACACTCTCAGCCTGAGATTCCCAGAAAGCAACGTGACTTCTCAGCAGCTCCTAATGTTGGGAAATGAAGCTGTGTGTTAAGTTCTAAAATGAACACAAGACACCAAAAATGGATCCCTAAAAAGCAGCCAGCTTCATATGATGTTGGCACCTCATTTGGTTACTATAAAATTCCTAATACACAACTAGCTCAGGCACAGGGTGAAAATGTATAAAGTTTTTTCTAAATATTTTTATTCTTATTTCTGTCATTTCCCCTTTGTATTTTCACAAATCAGATAAGACGACTACAGTCTCTGAGAGGGTTAAGCAGAGTCATCTACAAGCTCCATGCAGCAAAGCTCAATGTCTATCGGCAAATACCTGATAAAACATGAACAATGCTGAGCCGAATTCATGGCTGGTGTAACTGAAGTAATCCCAGAGGTCTACAGAGGGACAGATTTGCACATGCACACCCTCCCCCTTCTAAATATACCATTTCTGCTTTACAGAATCAAAAGCAGAGTCCCAACAGGCAAAGGAATCAACTTCTAACACATGCCCCTCAATGGTGAAAAAGGAAACTCTCCACACTTCTCATGTACTCACAGGCTTCATAAACAAACAGGAAAGATTTTGAATTAAATGTGTTTATAAAAGCCCCCTCCAAAGAAGAAATTAATTTGAGGAAAAAAACCCAAACATGAAGGGTAGGAAAAGCGACGATTTTTTTTCTTTTTTTTTTTTTTTTTTCTGAACACAGTGATGAGTGAAGAGCAGCTCATGCTTTCTTGACTCAGGGTCTGAACTAACATTTGACCACTGTATTATTGTACCTGTTATTATTATACTGACATCACAAATGCTGGTGACTACATGTGGGCACCTCAGACTTTTTTGCCTGTGATATTCTGCTCCATGTAGTTTGCTTTCCTTTACAAACACAGAGGGGATCTGAAATGCCCTGGAGAACACAGCATCCTTCCACGGACTAATCTTAATTAGGCTAAAAAAAACCCACCCAAGGCAATTCAAACAGCTAACTAGTTTGTCCGATGCCTGGAACCATTAGGAAGAACACATCTCGCTATATGGGGAAAAAAACCTGAGGAATCCTTCACACAGTTGTTACTAATTTGCTTTTGCCATTCCTCGACATCATTTATTGATCTATGCCCAGGCTAAAATAGGCAGGATAAAGTACCCAGATTTACTTACAGAGATCTCGTAGCTCCATCGTTCCCGATGACAAATTCACCTCCCACACGACAGCGAGCAAATGACTTAATGCTGCTTCTTGCGGAAGGCACAATGCGCACGGGCAGCAGATGGTCTCTGGCGAAGCTCTCTAAGGAGACCCGTCCTCGCAGTAGCCATGTGAGAGGAGCAGCCCCCTCCTTCGCACACCTTTGCCCGCTCCCCGTCCCTGCGCCGCTGGGCTGAGCGTGTAGCTTTGCTTATGTGGCGGGTGCCCGTCGGGCTCCCATTGGCACAGGCAGGCGGCAGCAGCCAATGGCAGCCCAATCCCGTGGCAGGGAAATTCCTGCCCATTTATTTAGCATCTTAGGAGACCATATTTCCGAGGAAGAGCGCCGCTTCCCTCGCATCCTGCCATCAGACGTGGGGAATAAATAAATCAGAGCTCCCCATCTCTGGGGCTCCCCCTCTCCGCCTGCTCGCTTTGTCCCAGAGCCCGGCACTCACCCAGAGGAAGCGCTGGTGAGGACCCGGCACCCGGGTCCACCTTGGCGGGGGCCGCGGGGGAGTGCGCCGGAGCTCCACAATTACTCGCTCCATCGCCATGGAAACAGCCTGGATGCAGCGGGCTGGATTTGTGTAGCACATCTGCTGCCAGGCTCATAATCAACTGCAATCTCATCTTTTTTCCCCTCTGCTCTCACTGCTTATTTGATTGTGAGTTTGCTTTCTCTTCTCATACATGCTGGGAATGTACACACAGACATGTTGACTTTCTCCCTGTGCAAACACACCACAACACACGTGTGTTACCCACAACACACTATGTACCCCAGGAGTATTCACTTGTATGAATTCATATGCTGAGGTACACTCTCTGTGTACCCAAATCATATAGAGTGTTTTGGATTGGAAAGGACCTTAAAGATGATCTAGTTACAACCCCCCTGCCACGGGCAGGGACACTTTCTACTAGACCAGGTTGCTCAAAGCCTGATCCAACCTGTCTTTGAACACTGCCAGGGATGGTGCATCCACAACTCTGTTGTGGGCAACCTGTTCCAGTGCTTCATTACCCTGAAAGTAAAGAATTTCTTTCTAATCTAAATTTCTATCTAGAATTTCTACCTAATCTAAACCAATGCTTTTTCATTTTAAGGCTATTACCCCTGGTCCTATTTACATGCCCTTGTAAAAATTCCCTCTCTACCTCTCTTGTTGCCCCTTTTTAGGTATTGGAAGGTGCTCTAACCTCTCCTTGGAGCCTTTCTTTCTCTAGGTTGAACAACCACAACTCTCTCAAACCTTTTTTCACAGGAGAAGTGCTCCAGCCCTTTGATGATCTTCTTGGTCCTCGTCTGGACTTGCTCCAACAAATACTACACCTTATTCATATTTCAAGTTTGAGTAATGGACCAGCGGAAGACAAGACTACTGTCAAAATACTGTATTTTCCTTTCCACTTCCGTAAATTGTATCTCTCCAAAACAAGGTGAAAATCTGAGACAGCTATTATGAAACTTCCAAAACTGCATCTGGCACCTACAGACAGTGACCTGAATCTTCATGAGACTAATGCTACACTGGATGTTCCTGAAACACCACGAAAACTTCATGCACAAAGGGGTTGTTAGACATTGACAAAAACTCTGTCAGTGACAGAGTCTACCCTCTGACAATACAAAGAAGAAAGGAAGCAACATTGGAGAGAAAGAAAAGATTCCTAAGCCAATAGTGTAGTCAGCAAAGGGACTTCACAGGTGGGGGCAACTTCTGGCTGCTCCTCAGACTTCTCTGGGACAACCAAAAAAGTCTTTCATGTTCTGTTATGAGTCTTTCTATGTTTCTGTTATTGAAACTGCAAAATGAAAAGTCAAATGCATGCATTTATATTAAAAAGATAAGCTTGGACAGACCATGAGACACTGACATACTATTATTATGATATTAAGAAAGAATTTCAGATGGAAAAAATGAGGATATGTTCATTATTCATGAACCCTTACTTTCATTTATTTAATTAAAAGAAGAATAAAAAATGAAAGCCCTTCTGAAAAATCCCAACATTTCTATATTACACTAATAACAGAAATTCACTGCATTTGCTGTGGTAAACAGCAGCATTTTAAAATGCACTGTGACAGAGCCTTGCAGTAGTTACACTGATCTCCTTGAATAATAAAGGCCACTCCTTGTTAAATGTGTTATACCTGAAACTAATCCAGAGTCTAGGAAGGTCTTTGAAGCCTGTTAGTCTAGTGCTAAGAAGCAAGGCCAAGAACAGGGAGCTATACCAGAAATTTGGCTTTTCAGGGCATCAGTTACTCAATTACAATTATTGACAGAGAAATGAGCTTCTGAGAGAACTGTATTTTTAATGGCTCAGGATGCCATCAGGGTTCACCTCCTACAATGCTGGACTTCTTCTGTTTTTTTATTTGCCTATAGAGCAGCACCATTGCTATAACGATTACCATGACTTGCCAACTTTCACAGTCATTCTTTCAGTTCTGAAATATGAAACTGTGGAAAGATATTCAAGGTGCATTTTAAGGGAATGGGGGCTAATTAAAAAGCCTAGATTTGCTGACAGAACTTGCTGGGGAAAAAGCAATCTATCTAGTTCTTTCCATTTTCCATCCCTCCTTCCACCTAAATCACACAGGAGAGAGAGTGGTCTAAGACTAGAGAGCATACTCTGCCATTTGTGTGTGAATGTTCCAATACTATATTTTCTAGCTGTTATTGTCATGTCTTATGGACTGGAAGTGCTGTCAATATGTAGAGCTTAAAACAGTCATGCAAACCATAAATAAATGTTTAAATGGTACTGGACAATGAAAACCAAACATTACATTCCTAGTGGGTCTCTACATGGAATTTTTTGAAAAGTCAATATTAAATTGAAGAGGTTCCTAATTAAATAAATTGTTCTTTTCCATTGTCTGATACACAGAGTACAAAACTCTCCATTAGGTTGTGCTTTACTAAACAAAGCTCCACTGCAAGCAAACATAATGATTATCAGTGCAACTTTGATGTATCTGGAGAAACCTTCTCTTGTCCCAGTTTCCAAATCTCCCCATCTGCACTTTACATGCTGACAGGGAGAAGACTGTGTCCCAGATTAGGGCAACCAGTCAAGAACTCAGAAGACCATTTTTAAGGTCTTCTTCTGTCATAGGTAAGGAGTAGAAGTGACAGAGATCTCTGCTTCTGATGGCAGCAAGCTGTTAGATTTAACGTTAAGAAATCTCACCTTTGTCACTTTCTTTTCTCAGTAGTCTTCCCCTGTAAATTGCATTTCTTTTCCTCACAAAGTTGTGTTGTGAGAATAAACACACTAAGAATTTCATTGCGCTCTAAAGCAGGAGAGGCCACAGATACCTAAAAAAGCTTTTAAAGGAGATCAAAAATTCAAGGCTAGAAAAACCCAGGCAACTTCAAAGCAACATAATAAATAAGATTTGTGAAAAAAAATCTTCTAAGATAGCAGGATAAAATGATGCTGTTCAACCAAAAGGATAAAAGATTTCTAGGAAGGCTTCACACCGAAGCTGCTACTTGTCAATCTGACAGCAGCTCTCGGCAGTATGCTGTCATGGGCTAAGACCTGTTTGTGTGTGGGAGCTGAGGAACAATCAGCAGTGATAGAATACTTACTCATCCTTCTAGATTGTGGGCTTTTCTTTTTTTAGCCCAGATACCTAAAGGGGAAGATGGTTAACCTACCAACACTTCCCAAGTCACGGACTTACTGGTTGGCTCCCAGTAACTCCTCTTCCAGTGCCATAAATTACCTGCCAATTCTCAGTAAGCTTTCCAGCCCTTTCAAAAGTCCATTTGTAGAAGCAGCTGATTTGCACCAGGAATAGCTAGTCCTATTCATTTATTCCAGGAATACCTACAGATTTCCCTTCTACATCTGTATTCTTGAAGTGTCACTCAGGACCTAATCTCCAGATAATAAAAACGGGTATTTCAGAGATTTCAAGGCCACATTCAGTTTGGTTTTTTCCCCAGATCTAATATGAGAAAACCTTATGCCTCATTATCAGGAGGCCCCTACAATTTATTTCAAATGAGAAGCTCTGGCAGATTTTATTTTTTTCCCTAATATTACTGCATCTGAAATAACTTTTTGGATAGCAACACATAAACATAAATTAAAATGAAAATGCTGAGGCACAGCATAAACAGCAATCTATCCTTTCTGCCATTTAAGACAGCCTTACTACAAACCACAAAGATTATCTGAATAGGAAACCCAAGTGATATATAAGCTGCTGAAAACAGTCAGGAATACAGCTTTGCAAATCAGATTAGACATGACCTTCAGTGGTGATCTGCCACCATAGCACCCAGAAGGTCTATATGAATTACAAAACCACAGAAACTTTCATTCTGCAAAGCATGGAATCTGCAAGAAGATTTAATTTCCACCATCCAAGCACCAGTGTGCACATTTAATGTTCACTACCTTACCCTGTACTTTGAGCACCAGGAGCATTCAAGTACCTTTCATACAACAGTCCTGGACATACACAACAGCAGTCTGGATGATGACTGTCCAGGGGTGTTGAATTTGCAAATCTTCTTCATCTTCTCTGATAACTGAAGCACTTCAGCTAAGCCAAAGGCAGCCTACCAACAATCCTGAAATTGGCTACAGCAACTGACATGAATATTTCTCAGTTTTCCTATTGCTAAATGATAACACGTAGTCTGGGTAGCAAAAGGAGACTTCCTAGTCTAGACAAAATAACAGTGGGTTCTTTTTCCACCCCCAATGTTAACTCCAAGAAAATCTAAAATGCCTCATGTTTGATATAAAACCAAAGTATCCTCCCATCTTAGAAAAACAAAACAAAACAAAATAAAACAAACAAACAAAAAGAAGAAAGCCACCACAACCAGACATAAGAAATCCAGTCTAAAAAGGGAAGAAAGAGAAACTGAGTTGCTTAGAGGGAGACTATTTCTTCACAGTGAACAAATTTGAAGTTGAATAGATTTTGATACATGCACAAATAACAACAAAAAAAGTATTTCTAACCTTGGTACTGGGTATAGCAGAGCCCTATCTGACAAACAACCTCAAGTGATGTTTAGGTTTGGCAGTAGTGTCATATACAATCATAGTTAGTTTGTCTTTGGATAGCTATCATATTAAAAAAGCCCTTAAAATACACAAGCCCCCGCAGCTGTCTGCAACCTTTAAGTCTTGCCATTTTAAACATCATATACTGCAGTCGTATAGCATGAGAGGACACTGAAGAATTTCAAATCAGTTATAATAAATCCAGACAGTAGGCAGCAAAAGGTTTCACAGTACACATCATCAGCTTCAAGATTCCTTACATGGCACTCTTATATACACAACTGCAAGAGGCTCAGAACGTATCGTGAGTTTTACAAATTTTAGTACATTCGGTCTATATGAACACTATTTGTCAAATTTATCCTATACTCTTCACCCACTGTTGCAGCTAGGATTTTCCCTGCTGCCTCCTTTGCCCACATTGTTCAAATGCATATAATAATTTGATATCAAAACCCTTTGCAACATACTAAAAAAAATTTCAGTCATGTCACTGTAATCTCAATTCTCTCATTCAATCACTTGGTCTGGAGTACACATGCCCAGGAAAGAATAATTTCACATCACTGCAGCATTTTACCTGCAATATTCTTCCATCTTTAGCTACTTCTTTAGCTCAGGCTTTGCGCACACTGCCAAGCAAGCAACAGAATCCGGAAGCTGGATTTATCTGCAATCCAAATGGTCTAAGACTTCTATTTAATGCTTGGGTCTCCATAGGACAGGCACTGGGGAATGTGCACAGTGCTAACACAAATTAATTTGTGTACTTATATACATATAATGTTACATATTATATATATAATTTGTGTAACAATGTAATTTGTTGAAACAAATTACACCCTGTATGTGCTTGGTCTTGTCTCTCTTACATGCATGCATGGATGCTCCAGTCCATCTTATTCAATAGTGCATCGTAGTTTTTCTCATCTGGAAGATGCAGATTAAATCTCTGCTTGGTCATATGAAATGGCATAACTTTTCTGCTTTTAACAAAACCAAAGAACTATACGAGGGACCAAACTGTCTCAGCCATCTGAACTTATTTTGATGCTGCCATGGTTCACCATTTAAGTAATGATGCATGATTTTTTTAATATGTTAATTACATAAATAGGTACTTAGAATTACTTAAACAGGAGATTATTTACCCCACTGACTGTAGAAATCCATGTGTCAGCACATCTGCTGCACAGGAAGATTAAATCTGTTCACACAAAACTCGTGTTCTCTCTTGCTAATGGGGAAGAGATTAGTAGTGTGAGACCTGAAGCAGGGGCTTTGGGTTTTATCCAACAGACCCTTAAGACTCACACAACAAATGATGCTAGCAAACATCTTCAGATTTCTAAAAACCCGGTATATACTTGCCTAGACATTCTGGAAAAAGAAATGGGACTTTTATTGAGTAGACTTTTCTATGTGTGTGTTTTAATTTCAAAAGCTTCTGCTGTGCGTTATTTAAGAGCAACAATCAGACACTCAGCAGCCTTTAGAGGAACTGTATTGGTGTGATTATGCACCTTTAAGACCAGAATGACAATGCTAGTTGATGATGTTTAGAATGAGTCTACTGAAAAAGACTCAGTTACAGGGTTATCTTTGCCTTGGTTCACCTTCCCAGCTGCTGTGAAGAACCTGCAGGCTATTAGTTTAATAGCTGTTGATGAGGGCGTATCCACCATCCCCTTCACACTACTTTTACATCACAGACTTGCAGGGAAAGGTAAATGTCAGAAGGCTCTGGTGGGATAGGGGATTGCGAAGACTACAGTTAACGAGAAGAACAGAAAACATGAGTCTAGTTTTCAGATCAAGCAAGCGCACAACTTCTCTTTCTTGAGAAGAACATGCTCTGTCTGCTTCCACGTCATGCAGGAATGAAAGTCAAATCAATGCTCACATAAGCTGAATGAACAGTTAGGGCTGTTTTCCACATAGTTATTGCAAGTATACTCTAATAGAAGCAATCTACTGAGTAAACACAGCTTTAGCTAGAAATGGCAATATCCTCCATACCCTCATAAGGTAATCTGGAGCACACAAAATACTGACACTCCTATTCTGTGTCAGCCTCTGGCAGCATGCATCTGTTCCCATGGGCTTCAAAGCCTCCCTAAGCTGGGCTTTGCCAACACCCCCTGCTCAAAGACAGCCACTTTTTCAATCCGTGTCTATGGAAATGTGCAGCCAAATATACATACCCCAAACACGTGTCGCATGCACAACACAAGCATGCCCACACACGCCCATTCACAGCCAAATGTAATATAAATAACCTCACTATATAAATAGGCTTGCTTAAATGAAGCGTCTTACTTAAATAAGGCTGACATAAATATTCTTTCTTTTATGCTGCCTGTTGCATCTCATGTTTAAATCTGGGAAGTAAAAACTATGTTGGAATGACCAGAGAAACCCACCCAAAGTCAATTGACAGGAAGGACAGGGGAGCTCAGCATCATGATGTGACGTATCACTGGTGAAGGTTTCGTGGAAAGGATAAAAGACAGGCAACTTTTTATTGGTTTTTTTTGCATATGTGTCTCTGATGTCAAAACAGATAAACATTAGTAAGACAGGCAATAAGAAATGGCAAACAATCAGAGGAGATCCTCAAGCATTAAAGCAGCAGCCCACATAAAGCTAAAGTTATAAAAAGAAAAAAAGAAAAAAGTATTAGAAAAGGAAAAGTAACTTTTTCCTCTTTCTCTGCACTTTTGGAAGGACACCAGATGACTGTCCATACTCCTCACTACGCTCATGTCTGTATTCATCAATATGGTTTTATGGACATTTTCTGTCTTATCTTTTTCAAAACATTTCAAGAAACTGTTAAGACTGTTTTCTCTGAAGATGGGTAGGAAGGACTGACTGGCAGAAAGGATTCTCTGAACTTCCCTCCAGCAACCCTACTTCACATTCAGCCCACACACCAGGCCCAGCTCTATCAGTGTTCTGGCTCACTTTGTCAGAGCTGTTGAATCTGCTCAGAACTTCCTTCCTGCTAATTAATGCCTCCCTAATCGATCTTCAGAGTACATATTTCTTCAGTCTCAATCACCCATGAGCTAAAGATGCTGTCAGTACTGCAGCATGGCAATGCTTGCCATTGCAGAGACAAATTCTGCCATGTACTCTCTGTGTTGAACCTTCTACTCTTTGCATATGGTAGTGGAAACTTGGATTTGTCTTCCAAGTGAAGAGACAAATTTATAAAGGTCAAGCAATGCAGAGGCAGTTGCAACAGTGGATACAAACTCTAAGTTTTCCTCACTCTTCATTTCTCAGCCTCTGAAGCACAAACATACATACAGTGCTAAGCCACTACCTGCTACATTACTGCTTTATTCACGGTTGGACCATTTTCATTCCATTAATTCTTTCCTTTAAAAACATTTCAGAATTGGTTTTAAAAAAGATAAAAATAGATGTTTAAAAAGATTTCAGTCTTCCTTAATCATGCAGGGATGTATTTTCAAAGCAATATGCCAGGAGTATTCCACGTGACTCCCATTCATGTTAAAATTAGAGTCACCAGAATAAACCCCATATGCTGCTTTGAAAAGGTACTGCAATGTGTCCAAGGGAAATTTCTGCAGCTTAATGGTGCTTGCACAATTTTTCTGCCTGCTTTTCTCCTTTTAATTTCTGAATATTTATTTTTTTATTATAAAATAACACTTTGTGCTATCTGGAAAAATAGAAAGAAGGGATTTGCTGATTTTCTTGGTTTCTCTGCAGCCCTTTTATTTTAATCAGAATAGCTTTGCTTTGTAGTATGCAAAGCTTTTGGAAGCTTTTTTGTAACTTTTTTTAATACTGTCACTGTAGACAACCTTTCTATTTGAGCTGTAACCTGCAGTGAGACTGCCTTCCACACCTGAGCTGTTATCCTGTCTAGTGGTGTTCAATATTTCTGTGTTGGCCTGAAACTAATTTTCACATCTGGGCAGCGGGGAACTTTTTTTCCAGAAAACTTGAGGCATCATCTCTCCTTAGCAATAACAGTACTTCTACTCGTCCTGATGCCAGGCACCATGAATGTATAGGTTTCTATATTCAGGGTCCTGTCTTACATGTGGACCTTCTGCCCAACAGAGAGCATCTGTACCACCTGTGGCAGCCGCAGAAGCCCACCCACCCAAAGCCAGCTGCAGTGCTGGGCTTATTGCGGGCACAGCGTTGCCCTAGTTTGCCTTGGTAATCAAAAATGCTATGCTCACCATACACACACACTGATAAATACTACTTGAATATTAAATTTGTCATTTATGACTATAGTCTTCCTGATCATTTGAAGAGAGAGAGGAAAAAAAAAATTTCTGACAGCTCTGGTTGTCTTGTAATTGCTCTTAAATTTTTACTGCTTCTAACTCTCTGCATGAGAGATTGTGCACAAAAAGACAGTGTGAATGCCATCTTTTCATTTTATCTTCATCCTTCTCATTACTGTCTCAAATTGCCACATATTTTTATGTCAGCCATTTACATAAAAAATGCAGCAAACACTGTATCTAACCACTTAATTACTTTAATCTTTAAAGGATGTAAACAAAGGGTAAATATTTTGCTTTAATGTGGAAGGTGCTTCCACCATGGAGGAAAAAGACAAGTCTACTTCGTAAGAGAATTGTGTATCAGGACACAATGGTTGTTTTGTCATAAAAAGTACTGACAAGTGAAGTGTGGGCTAATTTCCCATCTCTACCACTAATTTTCCAGGCAACATGAACCAAGACATCATAAATGTATTCTTGTTATCCAATTAAAAATCACTTCACATCACCTTTCCTTTCTTCTTTTTAACCAGGCATGCCAGGAGTATTCCATGGGTATGTTCTGTGAACTTAAAGGTATTCTCCTTTGGTCATAAACCTGTGCTTAAGAGAAATACCTGAAACTTCCCATGGTGGTGAAATGACAGCTTGCACTTAAAGCTACAACCTGTAAGTAACGGAGCTTCAGCTAAAACAAAGGTTTGTTTACAAGACAAGCATTAAAAAAACCCAAAACAAAACCTGAAAAAACCTTACAACCAACCACAAAACAACGAGACTCCCCCAAACCAATCCACTAGTAGCCAAACACCGCTCCGCAATTTCTAGAGACATGGTCTGCTTTAAGTCTTAGGGTTCAAATACGCTAACAAGTTAGACAAGTCACCATCCCGGCTGAGCTGAGGTAGTAGCCAGTGGTAAATACTTAGCAAAACATACTTTTGTAAATGTTAGCAAGAACAATTTGAGGAAATGCTTTCAATTTCTGAAGGAGCTTAAATGCCCCTGAGTAATAACAGTTCAGCTGTCAGAGCTAAGACAAGTTAAACTGCTTCAAAAGGATCACCACAATTCATAGGGAAAGCCTGACTTCTTCAAGTGGCTACTGAATCCATCACAAGGATCTTTTGCACTTTATTTAACATTAGAAAAAGTTAATATTAGAAAGCAGATTTTACACATAAAACTACAAAATAATTCAGGTTGTTAGAAATTTCTAGGCATCATCAAGTCCTGCAGACTCAGCAGAGCTACCTTCACAGTTAAGTCAGGTTCTTCAGAGCAAGTCTGGGCAAGTTTTGAGTTTCTCCAATGATGAAGATGCCACAATCTCTCTGTGCAATTGGTTCCAGTGCTGCACCAGTGTAAGTAGGTGTCAGTATTTTATCCTTACATCGTAACAGTTTCCTTCATTGCAACTTCTCTTTTCTTCTTTCACTGTGTACTTCTGAGAAGGGTGTGCATCTTATCAGCTTTGTGTTCAAACAATGCAAGAAGATACAGCTGGATCCACCCTCATGTCTCCAGCCTTTTGTAGGATGAACAAATTTGGTTCCTTCACATTCCCCTTGAATACCACGTGCTCCATTGTCCTTAAGTCATATTGGTGGCCTTTTGCTGGACTAGCTTCATTTCTCCCCATTACTGGGGCACAAAATTGGACACAGACTTCCAGCTGCTGCCTCATAAAGGCCAAGTTGGAGCAAACAATCCCTCCATCTGACCTACTAGCTATGCTCTAGCTAATGCAACCCAACATGCAGTTAGTCCACATCACACAAGGGTGCACTGGTGATTCATGGTACTCATCAACTCACCAATCATCCTACAAGCAAGCACTTACAATATATTTGTAAAACATGAAATTAGTCTTTCTCGGTCCTCAGTTTGCATTGGCAACCACACATCCTCAGCTTTTAATATGAAAGAAAATATCAGAAGAAATTAATATCAAAGCCTTGGCCATCGTAAAAATCAATACAGGATACTGAAGTATTACTCTACCACTAAAATTGAGAAACGTCTACTAAAATCAAGAAGCGTAGAGAAGGAAATTAGAATCATCAAACTCTTTCAAATGATAATAACTAAAGCAAATTGAGCAGCTAGGAAACATCCTGTTCTCTGGAGCTTAAAAGCAACAAGGCAATAAAAACCCCCTAGCCCATGCAAAGCTAAATAAGTTTTATGGATATATTTTCTTTCTTTTCTCCTCAAGTAGAACCGGATTTTGCCTTAGCTGGTACTTTAAGGATTTTACACAGCGAAGGGCCATTTAGACCATGTATCCTGAAACCACTTTCAGGGTGCACACACCCCATACCTCCTAGCTGAGGTTTATCTCACAGATTGTTGGAGACACTTTTTCTTCTCTAAGTAAATTAAACTTTGCAGCCCACTATATGCGGAATTAGGCTAGATAAAATAATATCCAGTTCTCTGCCATCATTATTAAAATATTGTATTTATACCATTACTTGCAAGGCAAGACTTTTTCTGTCCATATAGTTCAATTTTTAGAAATAAGAAACATGTAATTTTGACTTTACAATTGGAAGAGTGGCCTTCAGATTTCGCTGCTGAAAATACAGAGCTGCCAATAACCCCTATCCTGGCTTCACAAAATGGCTTCCAATATTCTATGACCTCAAAGGGTGTTTTCTGATGTCCTGATGGGAGATGTGGCTGTGCAAAGTAGTCAGCAGGCATCCCCAGCTAGAGGGTGAGAAAAGTTATTAACACCCTCCTTAAGTCAGGTGGAAGTGCTATGAGCCATGCCATTGCTTCAAGGAAAGCAGACAGACAGAAGGAAAGTCTAGGGGAATAATTCTAGTTGAAGTATTGAACAGTGAGAGAAGCTAAAGGAAGGTTCACTTATAACAGAGAAAGAAATCCAGTAAGATTTCTACATGCAGTCACTAGTTTATATATACGCCTCTGAAAAAATCAGTTATTTGACAATCAGGTCAATTCATATAAGAAAAAAAAAGAAAATAATATCACTGAGAATAAAACAGCCCTTCAACAACTTCCAGATCCCTAACTTACACAGATATGAGTTCTTGAAAGGATCTGAAAATCTTGACAGATATGAGATTACATCCCTTATCTCACATATCTGATTTTACAAAAACAAGAATGTTTCATTTTTCTACTTTGTGACTTCTCACTATGAAGGGCTGATCAATTGCTTCTGAAGAGGCTGATAATGTAACGATATGACAAGATCTGTAGTTTCCTTTGGACTCTTGTTTAAGTACAAAAAAAAGGACTAGGCAGCATTTACTGTTCAAGCAAAATGGATACAACTGCAATTTTTAAGTTCTTGCTGATGAAGTTCTCATTATCAGCAACACAAGAAAGATCAGTCAGTTTCCCTAAGACAGAAAACTGATGCTCGAAATCTGAAGATAAGTCTCCAGAGAGAAAAATTACCATAAAATTCAAAGCACGTGTGAAAGCTGTTTCCCCAGATGCTTCCACTCTTCTAAAAGCAAACTTGACATTCTTCATGTAGGGATGGTTCTTGACTGTTTGTTTCATGGTCATGGCATGGTATCTTCAACTGACAGGGCAAGATCTTTAATCATCTACACAAATGTCTTTTTCAAGGATTCTGACACAGAATTTAGTATTTGTTCCTTCACCTCTCTCTGGTGCTGGGGTCAATATACTTACATGGCATTAAATCTCTTTCCATTTCTGTGCTCAGCTGATAAGGTGATATTACTCAGCTTTCCTATGTATTACAAGGGGCCCTGCTTCTGTGCTTGCTCATATATGACTGACATGTAAAGGTAACTTGAGGAATTGAGATGGAGCCTCTCAATACATTATCTTTCAGTCATGAATAAATCTAAAAGATTTTTTGCATGTTATTCAAACAGCACAGTGTAGAGGTCAAAGGGCAAAGAAAAAAGAGCCTTACTCCTTTCAGAGGCATGCACAACACCTTCCATCCTCCAGTAAGCTATTTAGCTCTCAACAGAAAAGTGGCAAAATCCGAGGTCATATATCTCAGCTTCACCAGCACTCCAAGTAACAACTGCCCTGTGGTCTCAAGGCCAAATATTCCGTAGTGCAAAATCTAACACTTCCTTTAGAAAGTACGTGCTAAACCCCTCACCTCCCATCCTCCTCTATTTTCCCACTCATCCAATGTCTGGGAACTTGACAACAGCTCCCATTAGCAAACCAAGGCCCAGTTTAGGCTGGGATCACCTAAGAAAGCTTTTCAGACTAACTGTGCCCTAGGTTCCCTAATGCTGGTGCCCAAGGTAACCTACAGAGAGCCAGCAGAGACATGTCTGTTGGCCCAGTGTGCATGGTGTAGATATGGCTTCAAATAGCTGGAGTGGGTAAAGGAGAGGAGAGCCCATCGGCACCCATGCACCGTCCTTTCCTTTCATGCCTGCTCCCAGCAGCCTTCCCCTCCCATATGCCTCTATCAGGGCCAACCTTAATTTACACTGGTGCATCGGGTAGCAGGATCAGCTTGTCAGACGCTGGGCAGTTACCTCATGTGCTAAAAATAGAGACAAGCAGCAGCAGTGACTGACTGGCAAATGCCTTTTTAATGGTGACTGACGTATTCAATCAAGACAATACACGAGATGTAAACTGCAAACAATGAAGGACATTTGTATAAGGGCAGATGAGACAAAGGCAACAAAGCACCCTGGCTTTGCTTAGGAGACACGTATGAAAGATTTCTGCTGCTCTTTTCAACCACGGTGCTATTTAGATTACAATTACTTAAAGCCAACCAACAATAATACAAGCTCTTCTGCTACTCCAAGAGAGGCTATAAAAATCTCATTGTCAGCTGTATCATTCACCACGATAACCTCATTTCAACTGAAACAAAATCTCCGAGACATCACCTCTCCCCCCTTCCCTTCCTTTTTTATTTGCCTATAATAAGGTCTATAGTCTGGGGAGCTCTCAGGCTGAATTCCATGCATTGTAATTCACAAAATGAAAATCTGGTATTATATGCCCACTGACATTCACATCACCAGCAACTCATGCAGCAAAAAGCCATATGCCATGCACCTCTGATTTAACTGTACTACAAAAACATATCCTAGAAAGAAGAAATAAAAATACAGAGACAAGAGTGGTTCCTGGGATCTCATTATTATCCACACTTTTAGACAGGAATGACAGGGGCAATGTCACAAAATATGCTGTTTTGGTGACAGTTGCAGTTAGGTTATATCATTTCCCTCGGCAGCTAACACACTCTACATGCAAGCGAGGTACTTTTTTTTCCAGTGCAAAAGGTTTCTATGGAGTAGAAAAAAAGCGGTTAGCACAGGTAACCTACACTCAGTGTTTCTCCTCTAGATATCTGGCTTTCCACTCAATCATCTTTTTGAAGGCTGACAAGTTTATTGGTTTGATCAGCACCCACAGAGATGAAAATGAAGAGTGTTTTGAAACTATGAAGTACCAGCAGTTTTAAAAATTGCCATCTCCAGGGTGTTACATAGACCCGTATGTGTTGCACAATAACACACAGACTTCACTAGAAATCTGGGGGGATAAAATCCACTCTGCCAATGGTGGCTAAGTTTTCCACAAATAAGAAATTTCACATGAACAGCGACTTTCATCAGTGGGGAAAGGATAAAGGCAAGCTGCTGGCCAAGGAATGGATTACACTAAAATACTGTTTTCCTTTTTTTTTTGTTTTTTAAATAGCAGATGCTTTGTTGAGACATCCTTTCCTTGCTTTTGGCTTGAAGAATCCTTCTCTTTATTAGCATACCCATCCTGGCATATAAAGGGATAGAAAGGACAGAAGTCAAGATTTAAAATGCTTTTCCTTTTGAGACTATGCCCTCCATGAAATCATTGCATATGTGATCACTGGAGAAGATCGTTCAGCTATAACTAGATATGACCCTATTTCTAAAGACTTTCAAAGCCTTGTGGCAAAGACAGAAAATAGTAAAGATACTGTTTTAAATGAAGTCTTTGAACTTGAAAAAATAGTTCATAAGCTACAGAGTGCAGAAAAAGGGCAAGTGTGGCTCCTTACTGCTTCATTACGCAGTCTAGCAACTTATATTTCACAAATTAATTTTTTAAAATGTATTTGCATTCTTGACAATGCTAGTTCAGACTGAAAAAAATTTCAAAGGGAAACAGCCAACTAGATTTAAAAATGCAATACTCTTGTTCAGTCCCTTTGAGCTTGACAGTCCCAGCCTTTGGAGTACAAATACTTAAATCTGATTTTTACAGACTGATGCTTGAGTAAGAGGAAAGCCGCATCTTCAGCATCTTAAACATCCCTTCTCAGGTTCCTTCAGCCAGGAGCAACAGAGGAGTAATAAACTGAGTTTGACAAACACAGTGGGACACATGCGAAGACCTGACAGATGTAGATAAATGCACAGAGACAGAGAAGACTAAACAGAACCATTCTGAAATGAGCAGCCAATGAAGGCATACATTTGGAATATCTAGGCCACAAGAAGCAGAGAGGGAACACCGACCACACGCTAGGGAAAGGGCTTAAACAGGCTCTTCCTACATCACACTAAATTGCACTGCCTAAAAGAGACCATTCTTAAGGAAGGGGCTGCTAATGGAATAGACCTAACAATCTTTTTGCACCCCAATTATGCTCTTCTAGAAGATTTCTATTGTATCTGAAGGAAGGTGTTTTTCTTCAATTAAAAAGTCTCATTTTCTGTGTAAGCTATGCAGCAGACTCGCAAAATGGTAATTGCTATAATTTTTTTATAAATTCATGCATTACACAATTAATGATACAATATATAGCAATTTTCTGTTTCCAATAAAAGCTAATAAAGTGCTATTGGCCTCAGGTGTGAAAATTTGGGATTTAATTTGTGCTAATCTGCCCCAGCCTGGGGAATACTGAATTCATTCTATGTGAGAATAATTTATTTGCAGGATCCCTGACTGATATAAACAAAGCATTCTCAAGGGAAGGTGCAATAAAGCTAACAGGGAGGTGCAATCATTCCACTAGCCTGGCATTTCCCACTAGTAAAATGCAAACAGAACAGCTTTCCAAACCTTCTCCCTAAAGAAGTTAAATTCATTGACTTCAGACCCATAAGAAAACAATAATGCTTTGGAGGGCATCCATGAAGAGTTATTTACCATCCCTTTTTTTCAATTCACTGAATTGAAAAGGAGGAGACAGACAGATTTAAGACTGACCAAAGGATTTTACTTTCAAGTTTGTCTGCATTAATTTTTCTCCTTTTTGAGGTAATAGTTCTTTCCCATTCCTGAAGCTGTTACTTGCCATCCTTCTCCAAGCATCCCTGTGCAGTGCAGCGTGGGGAAAGAGGGGCATAGAGACAGAGGATAGAATCACTCTGGGGCTGGAGCTCCTGCTGCAGCTGTGGCAAGGTGATGGAGGAGGCTGTAGCAAGTGGCAAGATATCCTGGTTCTGATTTTGACCCTGTAGCTGCTTCACTGCCAAGGCACTTCAGCTCTGGGTGCCTTTCCCTCCTTCCTGTAAAATGAGGTTTGTCAAAGCTTGGCCAAGCTTGCAAGAGGAGAAAAGTGCAGGATATTGTTAGTGCCACTAGAGGGGATAACTTGAGCAGGCTGGGGACCTGCTGCTCCTCCAGGAGTGCAGCAAAACCCTGCCACTTCCAGGTCAGGCACGGAGCTGCCACGGAAAGGACTAGCATTAGAACAACAAGGTTGCAGCCACAGGCACATTTCGGTCAGTCTGCTCCTGGAGTCTCCCTGATTTGCAGAGGACCCAGTAAAGCTGGTGACATCTCCTCTGCCACATTGTTGCTCTGAACCTCCCAAAATGACCCCCTAGACCTTTGTTTCCTCATGGGATAACACATTATCTAATGGTAGTGTTGGCCCACAACACCTTTTCACACAAATTACCGCTCACACAAGCATGCTTCTTAAGAGCCTGCCCTTGAACACTTAGTCATGTTCTGAACCTAGCCTTACACAATTATTCATCCTACAGCTGCCGAAAGCGTGACAACACTAGAGAAGCTGAGAGAAACCTGTGGCATGGCATTTCCAAGCCGTCACTGAGTAAGGAAATAGTATTTTTCATTTTCATGTTATGCTTGGTTACCTTTTCTGTTATCTTGTCAGCGAGCAAGAAAAAAATGTTTGCAGGGTCTGAGCATGAGCCATAAACATCTTTTGTGGTTATCAAATGCCTCAGTGTTTGCCTTGCTATTTAATTACAGGACTCACACAGGGCATTTATGGTTTGCATCTGTTGCTGCTGTGAGCAATGTCTACTCTTCTGATTACCACACAGGCAGTTTGTTATGTGTATACCTGTCAGTGGAATGATCATCTTGCTGAGCAGACCCAATTGGTGCAGGGGGATCCAGTGATGCAGCCTGGTGTGTCACTGAAACAGCCAAATACCACAAGGGCAGTTCCTTAGGACACCCACGTCTGCCACTGTGAAATGAATGCTAGCTGAATGCTGAAACAGGAGCTTTTTGAGTTTTCTGAGAATATTTTTCTTATTGCAAAATATTTATTATTATTATTTTCTTATCTATTATATATGTCATATTCATATTTGTATTCTTATTCATATATATTATTATCATATTCTTATTAAAAATATATTCTTATTACAAAATAAATTTTCATAAAACATTTAAAAGCTCATGTTTTGTACTATGATGATCTCAAACATATGTCCGGAGGGCAAATTAACTAGATCGCTCAGTAACGAGAAAAATGCGTTGGTAGCATCATTAGCCAACCTCATGCCACTTTCCTATTCCTTAAACCTATAGTTTTAGTAAATGCAGCAGATTCTGATTTCAAGTGTCACACCACAGTACTTTCAATGTTTTTCAGTTTTGGCATCTTCTACTTAACCTTATGCACGTTGAAATGATAATCTGTGTCTTGTTATGAGTAGTCATTTTTGCCTTTCTAAAACTCTAAAACTATGCTAATATACTAATAAAAGCAGCCACATTGTGCCCATTTTCTACAATGCAGCTTCAACACTTTGCTAGGTGAGTAAAATTTTTGTCTTTTTCCTTCCACACTGGGGCTGGAAGCAGTTATTTTTATTCTTAATGTGCTTTTTTAAGACGGCACTACGTTAGGTACAGAATTAGCAAATTGTTCATACTGTTCTGCAGGTCTAATAAGACAAGCTATGGCTGGCCCTGCAATTAAAATAACACATTTGCTCACTCTTCCTCCTATTAGCATGTGAACTTCAAATGTACAAAAAGCAGCCAACTGAAATCTCTGGAAACCAGAAGTAAGAGGATAATCTCGTCCCATACATAATGTCCTACTTGCTGTCTCCTTGTATTCCAAGAAGCAATATGTGTATTTTACAGCACGATCACTAAAAAGATAGTGATCTCAATTTAAATCCTCATTAGGGCAATACAGGTGAATTTATTTAAGAACAACCAGTGGGGATCAATAAAAAATTTTCCTTTGGGAGTATGCTTTCATTTGGCTCCAGGCGGGAATTTTACTGTGGGGCAGGTACTTTGAATTCCACCTACCATCATGTTAAAAATAAACAATAAACCCCGAATCAATTTAAGTACTTCTTAGTCTGTGTGGCAGCAGAGCCTGATTACCCTGAGCAGAATGTAGGTGGTCCCTACGTGAGGGAAAACTGACTGATGGACACCTATTTAAATGGGCACGGTGATGAAGGTTTCTAGATGTTGGAGTGTGGGATAACGCAGTCCAGCTTTCTTAGAGTCAGCACTGACTCCAAAAATCAATACACAATGCTTTCTTCTGCTGCAACAAAACATGTAGAATTATGTAAAGCTTGGAGACTAGACTATATTTTCAAAGTCATAAACCATGCTCTCTGCTCACAAATGACTGTGGAGGACAGAACTTATAAAGTGTCCTTTGATCATCTGTAGGCTCATATAAAAACAAAAAGGTTTCAAACAGAATTGTTGCGACTTGCATGTCTCTCTATACAACTGCATCTTAATTTCTTTAAGAAACTCACAAGACATGAATTATGTATGTCTTAAAATATTACAAAGGCATAATATAAGCTTAGCTGCCTGTCTGAATTATTTTATTCAGACATCTGCTAGTATATAGAGAGACTGCAATAAAGATTTTAGGTCTGACAGTAGCATACTATCACCATAAGAGATCAAAGGAGTTTTTCTAATGCAAGAGCTGAAAAAATGTGTCTCTTATAATGAATAAGAATTGGACAAAGCATGAGACCATAAATGTTTCACTAAAATACCATAAAATTCTTCCAACTACGAGCAAAGTCCTGGTTTAATTATTTTTGAAACTTTAAAAATGAACAAATCTATATGGAATCTCCACAACATGAATTGAAGAACCATGATGGCACAGTATGCCATTTTGTCATCAAAGAAAGGCTTAATATGTGATTTAAAAACCCCTTGAGAACAGGCACTAAAACCTGAGGGGAAATATTCAATCACCTCACCTCTTTTAGTGCCTGTCATTCCCCAATGCAAGAGAGGAGGAAATAAATCTCTGTATGTGCACACAGACCTCCTACAAACCCTTAATGTACCAGCAATTGTGATTAATCAAAAGTTTAAAACTAAGCTAAAAGCTCCTTTTCTTCAAATATGATTAAAGATCAAAGCAAGTGGTCTAGATTTTTGGCAGAATCTTCAGGTTTCAAGACTTACCATCCAATATATTGAGTGTCCAATTTTGTTTTGGAGGTTTGGGGGAAGGAAGGGAGGGAGGAAGTAACAAAATGAACGATCCCATCAGCCAGGTGGGTAGTAAACCGTAACAAAGTGGTGTTTCATACATTACCATGACAATCAAGGTATTGAAACTGAAAAATAGTAACACAAAGAGATAGAAGAACACAGAAGATTTTTTTCCACTGGTAAGATAAACCTTACGCAGGTATTCTTCCCAAGAATGCCAAGGCAGTGGAAGGATTAAAAAAAAGGTTTATTTCAGATGCAAGGACAATTTCTTAAGGATGCTGCACACTGGGTCCCCAGGGTAAAAAGCTATGCTCCACCTTCTCTAAGGTTATTTGTATCTTTTCTCTCTCCTCTCCCATCCTCTCTGGCCCAGAGAGGCCTTGTATGTGCCTGCAAACATGTTATCTCTGCGCATACCTGGAAGAGAGAGCTTGCTCACAGCTTCTCCCTGCGACTTCCTCTGAAATGCAGAAGGAAGGAATTAAAAAAAAATCTAACCCATTTGAGAGGGCATTTCGCAGTCTTCCTAAGCAAGACCAGTTCTAGCTTTCTGTTACAAATACTTCCAAAATTGTACCTATCTCTACCCATGGCAAGTAAGCTACTGCATCTTGTGAGGTCTGTTTTCTTCCCATTCACTTCTGAAAGTATGGGCTGAATGCTCCCTGGGCCCACGTGGCCCTTGGCTGCCAAGTTTTCAGAAGTGTATGCCTGAAACAGGTAATGTTAGCACACAGGAAAGATGCAGATAGAATACTAACAAGCAGTGGTCACCAAAGTCTCTTGCCAGGTAAGGATTAAAAATGGTGGTAAGTTTGGTAAAGCCATCGGCACTGGCAGCTGTCACCCACCAAGCAGATGGGTAAACCTTGGGTACCACTAATATAACGTATCATCCCCCACAAACCCTGAAGTGCTTCACAAGCCCACACAACAACACTGTTTGCTTCACTCACAGATCCCTTCAGACATTTATCAGCTGAGTAATGCACATCCCCACCACATGTCATTTGAAGTGGGTAAGAGCACAAAAATCTCCTTATGACTGTAAGAAAGGATTTAGATAAACAGAACATAATTACAGAACTGTTGGAAATGAGAGTCGCAAGAGTTTAGCATTTCCTCCCCTTTGCAGAAACAGTTACAAAATCAAGAGTGACTTCTGCAGGCAGAGATCCTAGACCATGCAACATAGTGCCACCACCAGACACAAATCCTGATAGCCCAGTGGCAAATGTTTCAGCTTTGCTCCACAGAGTTGCCTGTGTCTTTAATGACACACACAGTAAGACCTACCGCCAATCTTGCTGAACCTGAAAGAACTGATGGGTGAAAATGCAGGATATTTCAGTAACAGAAAACACAAATAGCAAATTAGTCAGATCAGAGAAAAAACCTACCTCATCTCCCATGAATCTCCACAACAATGCCTAACACAGCAAAGTATATTTATTTGGGTTTTTTTAGGGTGATCTGGGCTGTTACCAGGAATGAAATCATTATTTTTCTGTATCCCCTAGAATTACTAATAACATTTCAACTCAAGTTTTAGGAAATTATGTAGACAAATCCTTCAATAGAGGCAGAAGGCCTGTAAGTAACAGGCAGTTGTTAATACATTTATTTAAAACAATTACATATTATGAAGTAGACTTTTAAGAGTTGCTTTTTTAAGCTCTTGATCTTAACAATCCTACACTGTTCAGTGAATTATCTTGCTATTGCTCCTTATGTGTTCCTAGATCATGAGATAAGAGAAGTGTGTCAGAAATTCCATGCAAGAACAGGCCTCTAGGTGATCTAGCTACAACAACATGCATTTTGGACTTCCTTTCTCTCTTTAGCCAGGGCTCTGGAATACTGCCAACTAATCTCCCTGGAAGAACTCAGGAAAGGTTATTCCTCACCATGACTTAAGAATTCACCTTCACTCTGCAGAAGAAAATGGACATTGAGACCACTTCATTAACAGACAGTTCCAATTAGAAGTTAGGCAAGATCATTCTTACAGGTTCTCACATAACATTTGAGTCTGGTGACTTCAGAGAGCTCCTATGGCATGTGCTGACACAGAGCAGCAGTCTCACTTTTCATTCTCAACCAACAGTTCTGTAACCAACATCTCCCAGGGAGAAGAACCAGTCAGAGGATCTCAACAAAGATAAGGATGCCAGCTGGCCACAAAAGCATGAGTTTGTCATTCTTACAAAATGCCAGATATACTGTTCAGACTCATGGGAGATTAGACAGTTAAAACAGGATGGCTAGGGACCATTAAGACAGACCTGCTCTTTATGGGTTTTTTGAGGGTGAGGAGATTGGCTGAACCTTCCAGAATTCTTACCACAAAAAAGGTGCATTTTGGTTGGATTTTTATTTGATTGATTTGGGTTTGGTTGTTTGGGTTTTTTGTTTGTTTTAGCAGACTAAACTGCACAGCAGTCTGTCATGATTGTGTCCACTTTTGAATATTTTATCCTGTTAGTACTCACATGAAATGAAAGGGATGCACAGAATTATCACTGCAGTACTCTCTCTGCATTATTTACAACCTTGGAGGCTGCAGCACTTCAGCATAATATTGCTAACATAAAAAGGCAGAATTTCCCCTCAAGCCAGGATTGTAGTCTCACAGTCTGCAATGCAACATGACTGAAAAGGTTCTATGAACTTCCCTTATCCCTCCCATCCCCTACCCACCACTTTCTAAATGCTGGCATTCTGATATGCAAAATCCAAACAGAAAAAACTTCACAGCATTCAGCAGAATGGGAATTAGTAAATCCCTGTGCCTCTAGGGAAGAATATATTGTCTTATTTCATCATTCTACCCAGTTATTCCCACCCCACTCTTTTTCTTGCCTTGTTAAAGTCCTCTGAAGTTGCCCTCATTTCCTTCCATGTCTTGTTCAAGAGCTGAATGCAGATACAGAAGAACTCCTCAAACGATCTGTCATGGGTGAAGAACATGGGATGGAAATCGTTGCAGGTCTCACTGGCTAAAAACAGAAAAACAAGGGGGCGTGGAATAAGACATGTACAGGCAGGAGCTTCAAAAAATAAACACAGAATACAATCACCCACAAAATTTAGAAAACAGTATAACCGAGTGAAATCCCAGTTCTTGGAGTAAAGGACGTCAAAACACCATCGTAAAAAGCCAGCCTCGATCTACAGCCTAAAGACAACAAAATGCAGTATAGACCCTGTCTGTAAGAAACCAACAGCAAGAACAAGAGGAAGCGACCACCTGTTTGCCTGAATAGTCTCTCAAAGTTTTTTGTTTGTGCCAAGTTTTGCTGCTCAATCCGGGATAGAGAGAAAAAGGGAAAAAGCACAAATCTCCTCATCAAAACAACTTCCGCCACTACTAACAGTATGGTCCATCTTGCCTGCTGAAAACCAAACACCAGACCCTATCACTCACAAAATAGTATTAGAACAGTGTACACACTGAAATATGAAGCTCTGCTGACACAGCAGATGATGTGATATACTAATGAATATATCATAGAGGCAACCAGAGAAATCTAGACAGACATAAAGATAAGAATGTAACTGAGAACGTAACAATTAAACTTGTTCTTTGAAAATAACTGGAAACAAAAGCAATGGATTTTCTATAATCTGTCCCTTATCTGAGACAGAAAAAACAAAAACAAACAAACAAACAAACAAAAACAAAAAAAAAACCAAAACAAAAAAAAAACACACACAAATTTCCTTTAATCAATTACTGGCTTTAAGGAAGAAAAAAAAATTAAAAATTAAAGAATACTGTAGTGAGGATCACAAAATGGAAAAGTAAGAGTGTACTGTGAGTCTCCTGAAGCAAAGAATGAATTTTTGAAAACTAAAGACTAAAGCAATGCTGGCCTACGGGCACATATGAGCAACCTGGGAACAGAAGTGGCTTTAGCTAAGAGTCTTTAAACTCTGCCATGACTTGAAGGGACACCTCAGTAGGTTACCTATTTATGTCCTTAAAAAGATAACAAAAAAAGTCAAATTGATTACTCTTTTCTTCATATACCTAGTCCCCAGATCTCTCAGCTTCACCTCTGCATGAGTGCTCCTTTGGACTTTGGCAGAAGTCACTCACATGCCTCAACAGCACTATCTTCCCTTACTTCAGGATCAAACAGCCACTGCTTAGGCAAGCTTCCTCCTTTGCAAGAACAGCAGAATTATCAAGCACTGGGATAAATCACTCTTTCCTGAGGCTGAATCTGCTTTCTCCCAGTGGAACTGGAGAATTAGAGACTCTTTTCAAGAGAATGGAAATAGCTCAGGTAGGTTGACTCTCTGCACCACCTGCAGACACATGGTCCTGGTACCTCTCTTAGACACAAAACTGCCCTTTCAGTGTGCTTAGTTACTTCTTACTGTACCAGCAATTCTGCCATAGGAACATGAATTGTGCTTAGAATCACCTGAACCCTCAAATAAAAATGGTCTCTGATCCTTCCTAGTATTCAGTATTACAATTATAAAGCAAAACTCTGAAGCTTAATTGCAAATTTGAATCTTAGTTTTACCATCAGATTTACTAAGATCTAATCAATTCTTCAGCTATGGGGCAAGGACAGGAGTTAAATCTGGAGCACAGGTTTCATTGTAATCAAGTAAACACCATTTACTTCAAAGGATTTGCAGTCAAGGGGGAATTAGTCAAAGCAGAGACCTATATTTAAGAGGAACCACTCAATCCCTTTAAAAGAATAAAATGCCTCAAGCATGCTTTTCAGAGCACCTTCAGCTTCCATTCACTGCTCCAAGGGCTCAGCACTTCCAATAATCAGATCTTCAGCTCGTAATAATGTCAGAGACACAACAGAATGGATTCTCAGAGGGCACTTGACTTTAAGTCATGAAATACTGTAATGATGAGAAGAAATAAAATAACACCAAGCAGAAGAATGCAGTCAGTACCTTCACTGTATAAATCACAGCACGAAACAAGGCAATAACCCTTGACACGCGCTGGCCTTTCTGATCCTCCTCAAAGCCTGAGTTTCTTACTGCTCCTGCCCATAAAAACCAATAAATCAAAATTAATGGAAAGGCTGGGGATTCTCAGAAAACTGATCATCGCTTCTAACTCGTGCTCCTTATGATAATCAGCCTCAAACTGTATCTACTATGTTGACTGTTCTGCATGCAGAATCAGAGATGCCACCTCCCCCCACCTTTTTTTATAAGTAGGCAACATACTGTGTTTTATGCCTTTCAGTCTCAAAACGTAAGAGTAGAAATCACTGTTATTGATATAAATTGAGAAAGTTAAGCCTGTTAGAAAACAGGATCAATGTCTTAAAGCACAAAACAAATCCTAGGAATAATTCAAAACCAAATGATAAACAACTCCTTCAAAATTCTCACCCATCCAGATAGCAAAGAAGAAAATCCATGGTCTACTTCCATGGTAGTTTTTTGTATGCTATGAAAATTCTAACCAAATTAATACAAAATAATACAATTCAAGGTAAAAATCTTTGGGCTTCAGCTCTGGTTACATCTATGTTCTGCTCAGTGTTAAAATATCTAATGAAAGATAACCTTTGCCCCAATATTTCCTTCTCCTTTTGACAGGTGAGATGAGGATGAAGGAAAAGGTGGTATGGTGTTGAAATCAGAGAAAGACTGAGTAACAAACTGCTATCTTGGCCCACTCTCTCCAGCCCCAAGTCAGATGCTTTAAAACCTTTAATATCAGAGGACTGCCTCTCTCTGCAGAGTGAGTAAATTTAGAGGCTGCTTAATTTACTAATTAAAAAGTACTTAAATTTATTTTTTCACTAACTTGCAATTTGACTAGTTCTAAACTGAAACAGAGGTCCAGCCTTAGAAAAATTTGGAGACCTTCTGCATAAGAGCTGCTTGTAAAATTCTGGCCCTTAAGTCCAGCACTTTCTAACCTTCATTTTCACTAGCAGGGACTAACCAAATTTATAGCCACATAAAAACATACACATGGCTGCAATGTGGGCACACAAATCATCATGATTATTCATCATCAAGTTTTAATTACTCCTCTGTGAGATCACCTTCGAAAGGCAAGCCACAGATGTCTGGCCTACATAAATCAGGTAAAGATCTTGTTGATTTTCCTTTCTTGGCACAACTCTTGGAGCTGTAGATCAATATGCCCCCTCTCAGGATAAAAGTAGTCCTTCCAGCTAATACCTGATCTATACCTGATCTATAACTTAGAGGAAGAAGGTTAGTTCATTTCTCATTACGGAAAGAAAAGAAAAAAAAGCTAATTTCGTTCTGTGGTTCCTTCAGTGTATACTTTTAGTCCACCCAACACAATTCTGTCTGTCAATTGTTTCCTAAATTACAACAAAGACATTCAAGTGCCCCAGACTATTTGAGGAGCAAACAGATTCGACATGTTACCTTGTTCTTCTGTGGATTAGTAGAAAACAACAGGTAAAAATAAATCAACTAAGAAAGAAGAAAAGAGTTGTACCTTCATTTTTTAGCCCATCTCTAAACACCTTTTCCCATGAGACAGAACATCTTCAGGGTTGAATTTCTTTTAGCTGTGTCAAGAACAGTCAGTTAATTGCATATTTGCATAGGCCTGCCTTGAAAGGGCACAGATTATGTGGTGATGTTTCAGTAAGTGTTTGGCTTGAAGTACAGCAACTTCAAAGTTGCTGTGGTGAACTGAATAGAACAACAGGGATTTCTACATGCAGGACAGAGTCCAGGAAAGGACCAGTGTGCCAGACCAGACAGCAGGCTGCTGTGTCACCTCACTGTCCAAACTGGTATGAACCTCCACGTTAAATGTAGGCTATGTGTAAATATCTATAATTAGTTTCCACTAGAAAAGGAGGGGGAAAAATACAATTTGTTAATCTTAGAATTTGTTTTGTGGAATACTTTGAAGCAACACAGAGATAAGCTCTCCCTTCCCCCAAAGCTAAAACAGCAGGTAGAGACACAGTAATACATCTCTCTAAGCAAGGTACTGCCCTTCATCTTAAGAAAACTCGGCTTTCTTTCTGACTCTGCTAAACTGCTGTGTTGATACTACTCATCCCCACCACTTCTTTAAAATGGCATATGGGCATTCTGATCTCCCTTATGAAATTCTTGAATTCAAGGAAAGAAAAAGGTTGTACTGGTATGAAAGCCATATCTATCATGAAGGGAATGTTTGAAATTAGGAACCACCTGAACTATTATTTTCAAAATCCATGCATGATCCTATGGGGGATCAAGTTGAGGTGACTTAAAGAGTTGTTTTTCTGTAACTTTAAAGCTTGGACCCATGACATTGGGAATGTATATGAAAGATAATTCATGAATCATAAATGAGGCATCTCATTCACCATTGTCAGACGTACAATTGGTCTACAAAGTAGAAGCTGAATAGATCTGAGTAAGCAGGTAACAAAAAAGAGTGATAAGGTTGCTGCATATTCTCAAATATTTCAAAAACAGGCAGGCAGCTTAAATCAATCACATTATTCAGTCAGTCATATAAACACGGTCACCTGGTGATAATGCTGTCACACCTAGAGGCAGACAGACACTTGCGGTGAGGAGTCAGCCTCTGTGCTGGGGTTGGTATTAATAGATCTTGTGCACCTTGAAACTCATCAAGAAAAGCATCCTGAAATTGCATCAGCACACTTTTGAGATGAGGGATGCAGTGATGCAGAGCCCTGGGAAACTGGTTTGCTAAGTTCCAGGGAGAGAGGTGTTCAAAAATATCTCCTAGTCTGAAAGGTGCCTGGGAGCCATGGGATCGAATTTTCAGAGAGATCTGCACTTTCTTTTACCGAGCTGCTGCTTAATTCTGGGTGAGTCATTTATCCAGTCAGTTGCTTTCCCCAGTTTCACAGAATGGAGATGATAATATTTGATCAGAGAGGAGGCGGGTGGAAGGATCCACTGCCCTTTCAGAAGTGCAGCAAGATCCACAAATGAAGGGTGCAATATGGACCTTGGAAATATCATCTCCACTTGGCACAGCCTCCTCTGGGATTATTATTTGCCAGTAACAGAGGAACCAAAGAGCAACTAATTCTCACTGGCTCTCAGGAGAAGCAGCACTGTAATTTATTCTTCTCCCTGAAGATGCAATACAGTAAAAATAACTACTGCCATGACCATTTTTATATACACAATCAAAAATTCTCTCAGTAACACATAGAACATATAGGAAAAAGTACACTAATACTTCAGAAATACAGTGACTGCAAAGTTATCTATACTGCAGATCACTGTAGTCTGCTGGCAATAATTTGAACCTTTGGTTACCTTTCTGGCACGTGATAGGGAAAGTGTAATTTAAGGCAAGGAAGGTCACTAGCAATGTCAGTGCAATAATGAAGCAGTAATACTGATGCCAGTCGTGATTTTCTTTCCTAGGGAAAAGTTGTCTATAGAACACTCAACTGGTATTAGAACAAAAGTCACCAAAATTACCTAGCAACACAGAGCTACAAGAGACATTCAACATCTTCCCTTACCTGATCACATATTAAGTTGAAAAAGCAACAATATGAAATTGCTAAACATGCAGCTGAAATTACCAACTCAAACTCCTCATAAGAACATAAGGCACCACGTCTCTGAACCTATGAGACTTATAAAGGAGCTATAGAGGGAAACTGGAAAAAAAAGCACACATAAAAGGCTTCCTACAGTCTGCAAGCTTTCTCAAGGCTGAGAATAAATTCTACTATGCAGTGAAAAACAAGGATTCCATGAAGTTTCAGGACTAGGATGTTCATGGCATATGGAGTCCCAAGCCCTTCAGTAACTTACCCAGATTCACTTTGAAGGCGACTGCTGCTGTGTAGGAAACACATCTCCTCTCCCCAATATATCAGTAAATGAAGAAGCCACTACTTAAAAATTCACCTCTCTCACTGTCCCAAATAAAAGTGGTGGAAGAAGAACCCTGAATATTGCAGCACAAGACAATGAAGCCCCACATTTATCACTACCAACAGATCCAGCAGTTTAGAGGTGGCAATAAGGAGACGGATGAAGAACAATATCCTGGCAGACTCACCCTGCCAATCCAGAGCTGATGGTGAACTGAAAGAAAGCAATGAAGACAGTGGTGTCTACACAAGCAGGCTAACTTTGTAAGGATAACTCCTTTTGCAACTCTCAGTAAATAGAGAGACCTCACTGCACCTCTCCTGTTTAGAACAGACCTGAAGACTGAACACTGGTTTGGAAATGCAAACAGAAAGCCAAAGTACAAAGAGGAGAGTTCCCAAAAAGGCTTTTATATGCAACAAGGAAATGAGAAAGATTACAAAGAGTCAGCATCGTGCTGATAAGGGTTCCCCATCTCTTTCAAAAGCAGCCTATTTTTATTTCTGCCAAAACAGGTGCCAGTTATAAATAAATCTGAACTGCCTCTACAATCTGTCACAGCACACTGTTGGGCAACAGGAAAGTACTCTGCTTCCCTCTTCATTCCTCCACTACTCCCAGTATTAAAAAAGCAGTGATCAATAATGACAAGAAAATGTAGTTTTAAAACCTGATGGCTAAATTGGAGTATCATTTTCAGAGGTGAGGGAGCACTTCATACAAATTAGTCATGCACTTCTAGGAGAAAACTCCTTGAGAGTGGAAATGATATGAAAAAACAAGTGTTTGTATTCGTCATACTAAAAAAAAAGTCTTTTGGGGGAAAAACTACTTGCAAGCACAGATCCGCAATTATGCTCTGGCGTGGCTTTAGCTTCCCTGAATAACAATATAGAATCATAGATTCATCTAGGTTGGAAAAGACTTTTAAGATCATCAGAATGTTAACTGATTAATGCGATAGATTTGCTTAGGGACTATGAAGTCTTTACGGTCACTTCTAGTAAACATATAGAACAAGACGGAAATATACATATAAAGCAGAATCTTCCGATGGCATTTAACAAATAAACATACTATGTAAAATCTTGTTGCAAAAGATAATGCCGCTGCTCTGTCAGGTTCCTATCAGGTTCCTGACATCTTGCAAAGCACACAAGGCAATAATGGCTACGTGAAAGCTTAAAAAACCCCAACCAAACCACGATACGAAAAAGCATTTTTGACAATTTCTAAGCCCACAGACTGTCTACTTGAAGTCCAAGAGAAAGAGACAGTGGCACTGGCAGGCCAGCAAAACTCAGACCTGTACCTTTACCTGTTGCATCCTTTCTCTCCTAAGCTCTCAGAGAAACTAGTCTTAACTATATCTCCAGACATATCAGGAAGAATGACAGTAGCAATGGGGGAGGTAGGTATGCAGTATTTATAGACAGAAGCATAAAGGCAGTCACACTGTGTAACCACTTTTTAGCCCTACAATATTTGTTGGCAAAATTCATTACTAAATGCTATATTCTGGCACATTTTCTAAGAACTACTGCAGGATTTCAGACACAGAACTCTGAGGGTTGGGGTCAGAAGTTCTTGGGTGCAGAGAAAGTGGACACTTGTTCTGTCTGCTTGTGCATCTCCTTGATGTCTCCTCCCACAATTAGTACACTGAGAAACTGCTTTTTGTGGCAGGATTGTTGACTTTTTACTCTGACTCTTCTACAGAGCATCAGCTTATTGCTTCTCCTCCTGAAGGGATTCTTGCTAAAAAACACTCCCTTTACCTCTAATTACTCATTTTCTTTATTAGGAAGTTACATAGACTGCATTACACGTTGTAACTCATGCCTCTCCAAAGACCTTCTGTGAGATACTCCATCAAGAATATACTCTGGTTACCATCTGAAACACAGACCATGCTGTTTCGGTTCACAAGAGAAGAACTGAAAATTAACTCTGCTTTAAGTAGGCTGGCTAAGGCTCCATCTGTAAGCAAAACTTAAAGAAGCCTATGAAAACCTGCAGGAAAAACACTGCAAACAGTAACTTGGGAAATCTACAGATTGTTTTAGGTCCGTCCTTGCTACCTAAGCAGCTCCCATTTCCTGTTCCCTCACCTGGACCCATGCATTAAAATCAGAAACTACGTGGCTACACTTTTGTGCAAGATAACTAGTGGAAAGAACATATTTTTGGAGATATTTGATCTTACAAGTAAGCAACATCAGGACAACTGCAAGGAATAAAAACCCAAATGAGCAGAGGGAGAAGCCAACAACCCAACAGTCAAGTCAGGGAGGAAAATAATCTTTTTCCTGGTATCAAGGCATTCTTCTACTAGAAAAAAAAGAGGTTACAACTGAATTATCCATGCAGACCTGGCACAAATCCTTTGTACTCAAGCAAAGGGTGTCTGTATATGAGATGTCTCTTTTGGTGCACTTTTGTGACAGGCTGTTAGGCCACCTTCAGTGCCCCCATGGTGTGGTATGAGACAGGCTGGCTGCCTGATACCTCTGCCTTATCAGTCAGGCCAGCTTCCAAAGTGTAAAGGCCATGAGGACAAATGTCCAGTTACCTAGAAAGTGAGCTAAACTCACCCAGCTCCTCTGCCATTACAGAAAATTAAACACTCTAAATTCAACCACTTGCTTTGAATCAATTCCAGATAAACTCGATATGCCAAACAAGGTAATAGATTGAGTCAAAGAGGGAAATTACATCAATATCAATAATAATAAAAAAAAAGACTATGTGATTAAGGTGAGGGAATTCACTGTATCATACATCCTAGAGCAAATGGCACCTCATTTTTCATGTCAGATCTGGTTCTGAGTTATGCTGAAACTACAGTGCTTGCTCAAGAACCAGGATGTGCACACCTACTAGCTGTCCCTGACTTCTTCAAGAATCTGTGTAGTACCACCACTACTACAGCTCCACATAGAACAACCCACCTTAGCTCTTACACCTCTCCTCCCTCCCCTTCTGCATCTCGACAAACTGTGTATGTCCTATAAAATATGCATATTTATACATATATGAACCAAATTGCCAAATAACATCTTTTCCCGACACTTTGTGAAAGTAAAATGTGAGCAAGAAGAAACTGGCCAGTGGCAAAAGCCTTTGCAATTCACCCCAGGCTGGGAGTACCCCCTAGCATGTCTACAGCCCACTTGCTATTCCATTCTTGGTCTGCCATGGGCAACCAGCAGTGCTAAGCACGGCAGCGACAACGTAGTGGTCTCTGGGGAAATGCAAATCTTCCCACTCCTTGTGAATACAATTTCTCTTGGAACCCAGTTGGACTTGGTGAGGCAAAGGTCATGAACTCACCATGAAAACTGCAACCTAGTTATCTAACCACAACCACCTAAATTACTTTCTCTCCCTACAAATTGTCTTAATCTGTAAATTATGTTTTTAATTGTCTGGGCTAGAGTCCCAAAGTCAGACTGACAGAACAAAAATAAAACTGCTGAAGCATACTCTTTTAACACAGACCAAAGTGAGTAATTGCTACTCACAGAAAAGGAAAACAGTGATGTGGCAGGGTGCAAGCTGCTCGGGAAACATTGAACCTTAGTGCTTTTTAGTGTATTTATCCAAGATCATTGCCATAACACACTGAGTAAGTGCCAAGCATGTCCAAATGGCTTTGCGGACATTAATCAATCTCTAGGACAGTAGTTAACACTAACTCTTCAGATGTCAAACTTAATCTCTTGAAAGGCAAGCAGAAAATCAAACTAATAAGGCCACAGGCTTAATAGGAGAAGCTATTTAAACAACACAAGTGGCACATTCTGCTCATAAGCTACTCTCGTGGAGGTTTTTACTTCATACACCAATACAAAACTAAACTCAACTACTCAACTACAGCTGACAGAGCATAGTTTTGGATAGGTAGAACTACTGTCATTAAAAGTTATGTTTTAGAAATGTTTAATTAGGCTGTAAAATTGTCCTACTTTATGTTATTGCTCTTCTTTATAGGCTGAAACATTAAACCAGCATTTCAGTCATACTACTGTAAAAAAATAGTATCTTGAAACATTGTATTTTAGTCTGGAAAACAGGTTGCTCGATGAAAGGTGTTTTAGAGAGTACAAACATTTTCAAATTAATTCCTGCTCTATATCCTAGGGCATTTGCATTGTATATTAACAGATATAATTCATTAACTCCAAACCTTTTAGTTTCTAAGGAAGCTTAGAGAATCACCTCGTTCAGGATATGTGAAGTAGTGCAGGTTCTCTCCTCATGATGCTGGGAGACAAAAAGCCTGCAGAATGCTGGGAGATAACAAGCCCTTGAGTATAAATGAAGTGAATACATGGGAGACAGGGAGAGGAAAGAGGCCCAGAAAACACATTAAGACTTGCTGAGATCATGTCTTTGCAAAATATCAGAATCAGGACAATAAGGAAATTTGGTCTAAAGTATAATGTCTCTGCTGTTAATAACCACACAGAATTCCTTGGCAGCTTGTTCCATTACTTATCTAGTCTCTAGTTTTGTTGTTGTAACTGTTATTTGATATATATTTTCTCTTTTGTATTGTAAATCCATTATTTGTTTTCTCCTTGTTGACTACAAGAATTGAATAAAGTAATTTTTACATCATGCCTTGAGGTTCCTGAAGACATTTATATCTTTTCAATCACTTTATTCCACCCTGACCATGAGTAATTGCTTAATTTTTCCTTCAGGGTCTTATTTTCCCAAGTATAGTATCACTCTCTCCAGAAATACGTCTGTATGCATGAGGATCGTAGAATAGAGACATACAAGGAAAAAACCAGACCTAATAACAATTAAAAAAGTAGGTAAATCCTTCAGCTGAAATTTCTCTTTTGGACTATGGGTGCATTTGAAAAAGGATCTAAGCTAACCTTCTTAGAAATTCTCTCCTATTACTCCCATTCCAGACACTTAGCAATTTCAGACAGGAAAAATGAAAGTCATCTTGTATATACAAAACCTCTCTTTGCTTCTGCATTTCAGTTTAAAATTGGTTCTCAAAATTTAGGATTATTGCTTGGCTGGTTTTTCACAAAGCATTATCCCAGTCATGTCTCAGGAGACATTGCATATGAGGCAAGTGTACTAGCCTTGCTTTTATTAAAATAAACTGGTTCATACCACAAGCTAAACAATATAAATTCATCTGAAAAAAATACCATCATGCTCTAAGAAAGCATTTTTCAATTTTCTCTCAATTGAATCTGACCAACTGTGACATCTGTATGTACAGGTTATTAGCATCTATTTAAAAATTGTGAAGTAATACATCTGGAAAAGGAAAGTGTTTCCCAACCTACTGTGGCAAGTTACAGAAATAACATTTCCAAACCAACCATCAAGAAACAATTGAGTTTTCTATCAGTTTTGAAAAAATAGATAAATTTCTCCATTGCCAATAGGACAGGTTAGACAAGTTGGTTTCAGAATTACTAAGGCAAAAGAAGCATTAGACTGACTTTATGAGAAGAAGAAACATCAACTCCTTCCCATTTAAACTTGCAAAAAGTAGTAGAAACTTTTCCTATGTTAAATTAAAATTCAGCAGGTAGAATTTTTTTCCAGCAAGGAATTACAAAGAGTTCGAACTGAACTGAATTCTAAACCTCTGTGGTTTTGGTTTAGAGATTGTATTTGGACTATTTTTAAACTGGATCCCAACCTGGTTCAATATCTAGAAGTATCTCTTGAGCCTGAATGGCCAGAAACTTAGAGAGCTCATTGGTCTCGGCAGATCAGAGGAATGGTTCAACTAAGAATATAAATCCTCTGTCTCCAGTTGCAAACTGTTGAGCATGAAGAACTAAAGCCTGGTCAATGCAAATATTTCTGCTCCTGCTGGAGAAACCTTGCAGCCAAAAAGCTCTATGTATCTGCATGTATCTGTCTGTCATGGGGTCAGAGTGCATTACTTCTCTTTTTTTACAGGTTTTTGTCTCTTGCTGCCCAAAGGTAGCACCAGCACCAATCCCACTCCCACTGCTAAAGTGCCACAGATGAGTTCCAGCTTAAAATGGAAACAATTCAAAATAGACTCAACTGATTTCTCCAGAGGTCAACACCACCTCAGACAATATGATGCATGAGTTTCCACTTTACGCTATGAGCCCTAATAAGAAGCTAAAATTTACAGACTTCTTTTTTTAACTTCTCATGCCTGAAAGACATGAGCGAAATTTCTTTGAAAGTAAAATCAGCACAGTAAAGGTTTTTAAGATGCAAGTTCAAGCTATCAGTGGTTTTTGACAGTACAAGTGGCATCCCAGCTGAAGCTGTACTCCCTTGCTATGCTCCAGTGCAGGCCCAAACCAGATGTCTCTGCTGCCTGAGCAGAGGAAGGGATTTCTGCCACCTCCCAGAAGGATCAACACAGACACATGGTTGGGGACATAAAGCCACCTGGGTAATGGCATGTTTCTGTGCTCTAACCCTGCCACGATGCCTGGCCTGGCACTGCCCAGACAATGGGCAGCAACAGACCTTGCTCCTGTCACGCTGACAGTTCAGTCCCCCAGTTTGGTGTTTCAACATGTAAATAGCCACAGTTTCTTCATGCCCTCATAAAGACTTTAGGTATCAAGCTTAAGTTTTCACAGCTACCCACATGAAAATACCCCAATTATGTGCCAAATTTACTACTGTAAAATCTACAAGAGAATCTGCTTTATGTTAAACATTACCTTTCTTAAAACAGGCCCCTTCCTTCACCATAAAGTGCCCTTCCTACTCCATCTCAAGAAGTCCACCCCCTCTGTCCTGCATGTGGCCTTGCAAGGAAGGCCGATTTTTAATAAATTTGTCATGCAAGAAGAATACAAAAGCAAACACAAGGATTATACTTAACAAAGAGGAGAGAAAAGTGAAATTGGTTATTGTCAGGGCTGATCTCAAGAGCAGGCACGGCTTCAGAACAAATTTTGAAAGAAAGTAAGAACATATTGAGGTGAATAGAGACTGGAATAAATATTGCACAGGCTTACCAAGAAAAGATCAAGTCTGATTCATATAATCTTTGATAAAATAAGTACTATTTCTCATGTGTGAAATGTGGTGGGCTTTATCTGCACAGCAGACAGATTAGTTCTCCTGCATCTGACTTGATTTAAGAAAAATATTTTGATATAACTTTGTGTGCCAGACAGAAAATCAGTAATTCATCTGGACAAAATAAGATTTGATACAAAAATCAGTGTGGGTGAGGTGTTGGTTACATACGGAAATGACAAAAAGCAAAGGGGAGGTATCAAGCTAAGGGCAGTACTGCTAGAATGTCTAAAAAGTCAGTCTCAGCCTCCAGATTTTCGTTAATGACTTTGGCACAAAAATCCAAGAGTACCTCCACAAAATTTGCTGGAGCCCAAAAGCTGCCGATGGTATCATAAGGGAAAATCAGAGGGTCATAAAGGAAGCACTTTGAGACCTGGAAAAATCAGAATGGTATTACACTGAATAGTAAGGCACTGAAAGGATTTTGAATAATAAAAGGGATTTCTGCTCTAATCTGAGACTTAGCAGTTAGAGAAAAAAGAGCAGGAAAAAAAGCAACTTGTATACAGAGCCATCATTGTGACAAAGGTCCTAAGAAAAACAACAGTAACCCTAAAATATAAACAGTGAGAAATTTCTAGTGAGGGTAGTGAAGTACAAAAAAGATGTGATACAAGGCACTGGTAGTCACACAAAATGGAATAACACCTGCAGTTCTGGGCAGCAAGATATGCAAGATACAGGGACTTAAATGAGAACATGGAAGAAAGGTGTCCTAAAACGGTCAGCAAATGGAGAATGGTATTGGAATGGACTGAAATGTCTATGTTGGTTTAATCTAGCAGGATGAAGGCTAAAATAAAATAATATAAATACATGGGGGAAAGGAGAGAAACAGAAAGAGAAGAGCTGTTAAATAAAGAACAAATTTGACACAAAGACAGGTTAAACTAATTCTGAACATATTTAGGTTGGAAATGAAAAGCCTTCTAACCCTCTCATGCATGAAAAAAAAGAGTAATTTGTATAAGGATGTAGTTCAGTAAATCCATGAACAGGAACAGATGATGTGGGTAGCTACAGTGATCCAGTTCTAACCCCTCGTTTTCAGTTCTGAAGTAGTGCTGTTTTCTGCATTTACATCATTAGACTTAGGCCAGATACCCTTTAGTGTCTGGATATTATGGAACTGCTGCATTAATTTTCTTTACCCTAATTTGAGTAATGTTGATTTACTGAATGTACACTAAGAAAATGTACTGACCATAAAAGGTATACACAAAAAACCCCTACGTTTCAAGAAACAGAAGCTACTCATCCTGCACAATGCCAGAAATCCTTTTTATTTAAACCTTTGTAATTTGTTATTGGAAATTAAACTGCACTAATGATGGTGTTACATCGTCAGTTATAGTAAGCATTAGAGAACTCAGGGACAATTCAAAACATTTCAACAATCATTATGACATTGCCACCTTATTGAACAATAATTATGTATGCTTATAAATGTACAAAACTGGAAAGCAAACTAAGCAATTTACCCTGTACTCATACATTCTTTCTGGCAGTTTCATAACTATTATAAATATTGCATTGTTACTTTTTCTCCTTTCCCAGTTTCAACTACTTTTCTCACATAATCATCTTTGAAAGTGTCAATATGTAAAGATTTTCTAAATTTGTGCTCTTAGGTGAAGTGGCTGGAATTTCAGGAAAACACAACAATACACTCTAACATTTTGCAACAAAGCTAACATCTTCTCTGTAATGTAGAGATGGACCAAAAATAGCATTGTCTTCAGTAGGTTTTGCTCCTCATCTGTAGATCAGAACATATCAGCTGGAACTGAACTGATTCAAGCTTTTCTCACTAGCATAAGAATCACACCACACAACTCAGCTTCTCTGAATATAAAATAGGGTTAATATTTCCTTTCTTCCTCTGAGAGTGATTATAAGATGCTCTAATATGTATCACTTGTCATGATAAATCTACCAGTATCTTAGTAACAACTTTGCCCTGGGCACTCATAATTCAATTCAGTCTTGACAGGAGGTGGAACACTCAGCTATTCTAACAAATCGTCTCTCCATTGCTCCAGCAAGGTGGCGTCAAAGTCAACTCCATCTTAGACTTACGCAGATAGAAGAAGAACAGGCAGATAAAAATGAGGCACAATGGGTTTTACTATTAAATGGATTACTCAGTATTACTGAACAGATGACTGAGATTTTCCTACAAAAGAGCTTATCTCTGATAAATCACTGCAGAGAGTCTTAATAGTCACCCCTCATTTAAATGCCAGTTTTTGAAAGTTGGTGCTTTATTTCTGAGTAAATCTCTAAATTACACATATGCAGGGAATTGTTAACCCCAGCCATATATTGCATAATGATGGTACTGCCACATCTAGTACTGAATCTAGCAGAAACAAGATTCTTTAATCTTGCTGTGAATACACTGTTCACTGCCTACAAATCTTCACCTTTCCCATGCTGAACAGTGTTGCTGCTGAGGGTCATTACTTTCTGTTTCTGATACAATCAGAAAAATGTGGCAAGTTTTTTGTAAAAACTTCCCCTCCCATTGTATCCATTAACCCCCCCAAAATTACTCCTCTTAACAAACTTTGTTTAGGATAACATAAAAAGGTGCATCTTACCTCTGGGTAATACTTAAAACCAAACCTATTCTAAAACGAACCCTTCCTGAACTTGATTGAGAAGAGCTAGAGTTCCTTCAGAGAGATGGAGAACTGGCTGTGCTTGAATTTTCTTCTGTTTTTCTAATTTTCAAATAGATGCACGGGACCAAATTCTGTACAAAAGCTAAATATTTACTAGTGCATTTTACTTACTTCATTAATCCCATCAGGTAGTCTAGAAAAGGACAGTAAGCTCTCAAAGGACTTACTAAATTCAAGGGTGGAAAGAAGTCTCTCCCCCAAAAAGACATACAGGTCACTCAATTTAAAACAAACTGCAAAGACCCACCCAGAACACAAACTTCCTGTCAGATGAGGACAGCTCCCTTTCAATGAGATTGAATGAAATTGAAGCAGGGATGCAGAATGCAGTGATAATCTCTACTCCTCAAGAACAGTAGTATTAATCTATTCATAACACCAGAGGGCACAGGTAAAACCACAAAAATTTGCAGTGACCCTTATTTCCATGGTAAATCAGGCCTCACCATCAGTGCCTTTTGAGACACTGGATCTCCACTGTAATGTGTCTAGTTCCACAGGAGGAACCTGCTGGAAGGGTTCCTGACACTCACCCCAAGCCTTTGTGCTTGGCTGGAACCTCTCCTCTCCTGACAAATCATAGCAATTTTATTTTAACATGAATATCATCTAAAGGCAAGTGCACAAGAACCCACAGGCTCTTGAATCACATGAGTACTGATACCAGCAATTTTGCAAGTGCTCTGAAGGCACAGAACCAGTAACAGGTAACGTTTTGTGACAGTTGGCTGTTATCACAGCCAAAATAGTCTCTCAGTTATGTGCAGGTCAAACTCTATTAGATCCTACATATGCAGAGTAGGCAGCTAGTTGCTCTGGTTGAAAAGTGCAGCACTGGTGCATGTGAGGGATGGTTTTTTATTAAAGTAGCCCAGATACTGTAAAACTCAAAGGAAAGCTATGATGCAGTCGCCATCACAGAAACGTGGTGGGATGACTCACATGACTGGAGCGCTGCCATGGATGTCTACAAGCTCTTCAGAAGGGATAGGCGAGGTAGGAGAGGCAGAGGGGGGGCTCTATATATTAGAGACTCTCTTGACTCTGTAGAACTTGAAGTCAGTAAGGATAAGGTTGAGTGCCTGTGGATCAGAATCGGGGAAGGCCAACAAGGCTGATATCCTGGTGGGAGTCTGTTACAGACCACCCAATCAGAATAATGAGGGTGACAAGCTATTCTACAAGCAGCTGGCAGATGTCTTAAAATCTTGTGGGTGACTTTAACTTGCTGAATGTCTGCTGAGAACTCAACACAGCAGAGAAGAGGCAGTCTAGGAGATTCCTAGAGTGTACAGACGATAATTTCTTGCTCCAGCTAGTAAATGAGCCTACCAGGGGTGGGGGCTCTACTAGACCTTCTGTTCACAGAGAGGAGCTGGTGGGAGGTGTGGTGGTCGATGGTCTATTATTTCATGGTGACCATGAAATAATAAGAGTTTTCAATACTCAGGGATGCAAAGAGGGCCATCAATAAAACTTCTACGCTGGACTTCCAGAGGGCAGATTTCGGCCTCTTCAGAAGACTGGTTCAGAGGGTACCTTGGGAAACAGCCCTTGAAACCAAAGGGGGCCAGGATGGATGGACATGCTTCGAGAAGCAAATCTTGAAAGCACAGGAGCAGGCTGTCCCAGTGTGCCAAACAGCGAGCTGGCAGAGAAGACGGTCACCCTGGCTGAACAGGGGAATTTTAAAGGAAATTAGGGGGAAAAAAAGAGAGCCTACTAGCTGTGGAATAAAGGGCTGGCTACTCATGAAGAGTTTAGGAATATAGTTAGGTCATGTAGAAAGAAAATCAGAGAAAAAAAGGCACAATTTGAACTCAATCTTGCCACTTGTTAGGGACAACAAGAAGTGCTGCTACAAATACATCAATAGCAAAAGGAGGGGCAAGGAAAACCTCCATTCTTTGTTGGATGTGGAGGGGAACATAGTCACCAAAAACGAAGAAAAGGCTTAGGCACTTAAGTAAGACAGGTTATCCTCAGGACAACTGGCCTCTAGAGCTGTAGACAGAGACAGGAAGCCAAAGAGCCCCCCTGTAATTCAGGAGGAAACAGTTTGCAACCTGCTGAGCCACTTGAATCCTCACAAGTCTGTGGGATGAGATCCATTCTAGGGTGATGAGGAAACTGGTGGAAGAGTTCACCAAGCCGAACTCCATCATTTACCAACATTCCTGACCCACTGGGGAGGTCCCAGATGATTGAAAGTTGGTGAACGTCATGCCGATCCACAAAAAGGGTTTCAAGGAGGACCTGGGAAACTACAGGCCTGTCAGCCTGACCTCAGTGCCTGGCAAGGTTATAGAGCAGATCATCCTGAGTGCAATCACACAGTACTTGCAGAATGGACAAGGGATCAGAGCCAGCCAGCACGGGCTTAGGAGGGGCAGGTCCTGTCTGACCAACCTGATCTCCTTTTATGATGGCCTGGTGGATGAGGGGAGGACTGTGGATGTGGTTTA